>JACJUY010002525.1:0-18913 GCA_014220935.1 Platorchestia sp. MABIK | reverse complement strand
GCCCCCTCCACCTCGCTCTGAGGCAAGTCTCGCCCCCTCCTTACTGTGAGGTAAGCAATGGTATCATCATTGAGTGAATAATAGATAGAAAATATATTCTGATGTGTTGAAAGCATATACAAATGTCAACATTGTAGCAGTGAGTGTTTAAATATTAATTATTTGAATAATCATAATAAACCCTTTAAGACAGTATTTTTGTACTCATATCACCGTTATCACAACCACCATCATTAAACTGGCACCGGCATCATGTAGTCATCGACATCACAACGAGAAAGTGACTGCCACTCGACAATGAACTTTGAAGAACACATTAGGGCTCAAATTTCACAAGTGATGAAATGTATTAGAGCTGTTTATGAAAGTAGATTTTGAAATCCCCTTTGGCTTTAAAGGGTTAATTTGTTTATTATGTTTGTTTTCATGAGTTTAATTACTTATGCTTTAAATGAGTCTTAAATGTTCTAGCAATAAACTTGGTGTTATACGTCTCAGTCAGCACCTAATGTTGCTTAACCTATTTGCAAAGAGATGTGCAGTTGAGCCTTGTGGCATGTAAATTTTTTTGATGACTTCAATACAGATAAAAAATAATCCCTATTAGTACTTGACCAATGCATTGCTTCATAAAGTTTACTGGGTTGCTTTGAGTTGAAAATAACTAGACTAATTTTTTCCAACAAAATTCGTATATATTAGTGTGCATATGACACATAACTTGAGTATTGACCATACAGAATAAATTCTGGGAAAAAATTTTTCCATAAAAGTTGAGATTATCATGTGACATTTGGCTTGGGGATAAACTGTACACAGTATTCTTGGGACAATTTTTATCCTTATGATTTGAGATTAGCAGATACTACAAATGTAGTCCAAGGACAAATCTTTACCTTTTTTATACGTTTTCGTTCTGTCACCTTTTAGCACTCTGGAGAGAAAGATGCGAGGTCCCAAGCTAAAATTTAGGCGTTTTGCTGTTTTACTTTTGAAAGTTGAGGTTAATATACAATGTTATAACATATAAGAATTGTTCAGGCATTGTATTGTCCTATCCTACTGCCAATTTCCATCCACAAAAGTCAAGATTAGCAAATGATGTTATAACACTTGGAAATTGACTACGATGGAATATAATTGTAAATGTTTGCTTTGTGCAGTTCTCAGCAATTGACTTCTATAGAATAAAATCACGAATATTTGTTTACCACAGAATATAATAGTAAAGGTTTTCTGTGTGCTCAGAAATTGGCAACTGTAGCACACAATTGCAAATGTTTGCTGTGCGCAGTGCTCAGCAACTGACTGCAACACAATGTATAATCGTGGATGTTTGCTGTTTGCAGTATACAGAAATTGACTACTCCAGAATACAATCACAAATGTTTGCTGGAGTGTGAGGTACTTACTCTGCAGTTGACTACTACAATATATAGTAATAAAAGTTTGTTGACAACCACAGCACACAATAGCAAATGTTTGATGCGTGCAGTACTCAGTGATTGACATCTCTTACAAATAAGTATTTTATGTGTGCTTAGTAATAGATTTCCATTGAATACACCAATAAATGTTTGCTGGTGTGTGCAGTACGCTGCAGTGGCGCGGTACATCATGCACATCTCAGACTGGGCAGCGCTGGCCACCACCTCCACGCACCCCGGCATCCCAGGCTACCCGTTTGCCAACGTCTTCAGCATCAGCGACGGCACCCCTGCTAACTCCACCGGCATCCCATACATGTATCTCACAGAGCTTGAGCTCAGCGTCAAGGATCTCGAGGTTTGTTCTTTGGAAATTTGTATTGTGGAGAGCACAGGATCTCCACGTGTGATTTTCATTGTTATTCTGTGGATAATGACAGTTTTTATTTTGTGGAGAACTGGATTTCCAGGTCTGATTTTAATGATTTTCATTTTGTAGATTTTGTAGCTTTTTGATATGATAACACTGTTTAGGATATGATGACTGCATTAGGTTGTTACTTATTTTATGATATGCTGGTTGTTTTAGGATATGTTAGCTGTTCTATCAAGGTATGCTAGCTGTTTTATCAAGGTATGCTAGCTGTTTTATCAAGGTATGCTAGCTGTTTTATCAAGGTATGCTAGCTGTTTTATCAAGGTATGCTAGCTGTTTTATTAAGGTATTCTAGCTGTTTTATCAAGGTATGCTAGCTGTTTTTGTGAAATAAAAGGTTGGACTAAAAAGTATGCCATTTGAATTGTCGTAAAGCTGAGAAAAATTTGGGTCTGAGTGTTTATCTTTTTTACAAGCCATGCAAACATTACTGCTACCATCATGCTCCGTTTTTCAACATTCTCACTCTCTCATCTTGAAATAAACTGCTAACTCATTACTAACGCAATTTTTTAGTGGAAGAAATGATGCGCCCTAACTCAAAGGCTGAAATAATGAGGTTTCTGTTTGCAGGGTGCAAGGACTGATTTGTCAGATTCCCCATTCCTTTAATTTGATGTTAAATGGTACCATTTTCCTTCCTTTCTGAGGAACGCCTTTTTTGTAATTCCAGAGCCTCCAACTAACTTATAATCTAATATTTTAAGTTGTTCCAACCTTGCTGTTTCAATTTCAAAATAAATGGTGTCGCCCTCCTCCCTATATTAAGAACACCGTTGCTGTAATTAGGGTTGATTAAACTAATTGATATTCTAAAGAAGTGTTAACGTATTTCTTAAATTTCTCTTCTTGTGCGTCATACCCTCAATTTCATAGTAAATGGTGCTTCCCTCCTTCCTATTTTGAGAACACCTTCGTTTTAGTTATGAAGACTTCAACTCACTTGGAATCTAAACAAATTTTACATTATTTCTAGAATTTCTCAAATCATGTGTACGATTCTCTCAATTCATGGTAAATGATGCCTCCCTCATTCCTATTTTGGGAATAACTTCATTGTAATCATAGAGACTTGGAATCTAATCAAGTTTTACATTATTTCTAAAATTTTTCAAATCATGTGTACCATTCCCTCAATTCATGGTAAATGATGCCTCCCTCCTTTTATTTTGAGAACACCTTCACTTCAGCTATTGTGGCTTCTAGTAACTTGGAATCTAATCAAGTTTTACCATTTTCCTTGAATTTTTCAATCTTGTATGCAATTTCCTCTATTTCATGGTAAATTCCCTCATTTCATGGTAAATTTCCTCTATTTCGTGATAAATTTCCTCTATTTCATGATAAATTTCCTTTATTTCATGATAAATTTCCTCTATTTCATGGTAAATTCCCTCCATTTCATGGTAAATTTCCTCATTTTATGGTAAATTTCCTCATTTCATTGTGAATTTCCTCTATTTCATGATAAATTTCCTCTATTTCATGATAAATTTCTCCTATTTCATGATAAATTTCCTCTATTTCAGGATAAGTTTCCTCTATTTCATGGTAAATTTCCTCATTTCATGGTAAATTTCCTCATTTCATGATAAGTTTCCTCATTTCATGATAAGTTTCCTCTATTTCATGGTAAATTCCCTCATATCATGGTAAATTTCCTCTATTTCATGATAAATTTCCTCTATTTCATGATAAGTTTCCTCTATTTCATGGTAAATTTATTCTATTTCATGGTAAATTTCCTCTATTTCATGATAAATTCCCTCCATTTCATGATAAATTCCCTCCATTTCATGGTAAGTTTCCTCATTTTATGGTAAATTTCCTCATTTCATTGTGAATTTCCTCTATTTCATGATAAATTTCCTCTATTTCATGATAAATTTCCTCTATTTCAGGAGAAGTTTCCTCTATTTCATGGTAAATTTCCTCATTTCATGGTAAATTTCCTCATTTCATGATAAGTTTCCTCATTTCATGATAAGTTTCCTCTATTTCATGGTAAATTCCCTCATATCATGGTAAATTTCCTCATTTCATGATAAGTTTCCTCATTTCATGATAAGTTTCCTCAGTTCATAAGTTTCCTCTATTTCATGGTAAATTCCCTATTTCATGGTAAATTTCCTTTATTTCATGGTAAATTTCCTCTATTTCATGATAAATTTCCTCTATTTCATGATGAATTTTTATTTTCTATTTGATGGTATAAATTCCCTGTTTCATGGTATGAATTCTCTTAATTTTTTAGTAAATGATACCTCCCTCCATCCTATCTTTGGAACACCTTCGTTTTCGTTATGGAAACTTAGAATCCAATCAAATATTTGCTCTCCCTTTAGGAAGACCCCCGCGCGTCGCTGACGGCGTCGCTGGCGCAGTCGAGCTACTGCCGTCAGCAGCGTCTCGACCCGCAGGACCCCGTGTGTGCCCACGTCATCCTCACGGGGGAGGTGGTCAAGGTGGGCCTAGTGGTGTTGTTGTTATCGTGACCGGGGTTGTTATTCTTGTTGTCATTTTGATAGTGAGGTGGTGAAGGTGAGCCTCGTGAAGTTGTCACCCAGAAATGGGGCAGGTGGTCAAACACTGAAATTTCGTCTGACACAAGGGTCTTCAAACTTTCCAGCCTTAGGGCCATACTGATCACTTCAGTGAGTTCCAATGGCCAAAACTGTTATAATGTACCAGCCATCATACTTTTTAATACCCTTGATGTGTTAATTTATTTGTTTGGTGTCCGCTTCTTGAGAAACAGCTCATTTGATTTGAAGGACGCTCAATGACCGTATCTGTGATACGAGTTTCACCAGTGCACAAGTACAAGAATATTTTAATGGGTGCACTATTGGGATGGATATATTTGTTGGGCATCCACATCTGCAAGATTTATTTCAGCAAAATTTCGAATCCCGGCATTTTTGATGGGCCGTGTACACTAGTAATCTATAATAACAAAAACAACTAGCTATTATTAGCTGTTGCGAATGATCGGATTGGTCACACTGGCGGGTAAATTTAGCTCACGGGTCGTAGTTTGGAGGCCACTGTTTTAAATTATGACTTAGGCCTCGTGCGAACTGATTTGCTAGTTTCTGGTAAACTGAAAAAGTTCAGTGACGTCTGTTGGAATTGTGACTCTTGTCTTGCGCTGGAAATGCCCTGTGCTGAGCTTCATGTCAGCTACAAACGTGTTGACTTTATGGATGATATTTTAATCTGTCATTGATGCATGTGGTGAAATGAAATGGGCCTGAAATTCTCCGTTGAAACTTGAAGGACCTCAGACTAGCGCTAACTAAATGTTTAAAGCATAGCGTTTTGGATTTATTGGTCAATCTTCCCTATGGTGAATTCTGCTTACAGGATTTTTGCTTGAATTCCGTCATGTGTTTGGGCTTTACCGCCACTTGTCGATCAATGGTTCAATGGTATTATTTGAGACGTTTTCCCTCTTAGCGGGGTACAACTGGTTGTATCTATGGGGATTAGCGCTTATAAGGAGAAAATGTGAGGTCCAAGCTGAGAGGTAGCTTGGCCTTTTTTTGTTGTTGAAATTTAGCTTTGATAAGGACCCATCTTGGAGGTCCATCTTTGTTAATAAGGACAATCTTTTCTGGTCCACTGCTGTTCTGTTTTTTAGAAACTATTACTTTCTCTCTCAGATTTTATCCTGTTCAATTAACTTCATCCAAACTTACTGCGCCTATGTGCAGGAGTTTTCTGTAGGTGCACACTTTGTGCAAATATTCACCATTCCCATAAACTCCTTGCTAAATGGTACTTTCCTCCTACCTTTATTTGGAACACCAGTTTTGATGCCCAGTGAAGTCTAAACTAACTTATTCGAATCCCCAAATACTCAACTTGTACATATGTTCCCCGTTCTCATCAATTCCATGCTAAATGGTGCCTCCCTCCTACCTTCATTAAGACTACCTTTTTTATGTAAGGAAGACTTGAACTAATTTGCCTATTCCAATTGCAGATTGCCCCCAACACGACCGAGGCGGCAGCAGCGAAGGACGCCCTGTTCACGCGCCACCCCGAGATGGCGGACTGGCCGCAAGGTGGTTGAGTGCATCCAGTTCTCTCGCTTACTATTTCCTTCTTGGTGCCACTATGACTAGTGTAGTTCTAGGTAGAAATGATGGGGTTCTTTTTCGTTACTTCCTAATTGAAAATACCTTGTGTGGGTTCTTTTCTCGCTATCTATTTCCTGCTTGGTGCCACCATGGCCTGTATAATTCTAGGCAGAAATGACAGGATTCTTTTTCACTTACTTCTTAATTCAAAAACCTTATCTGGGTTCTTTTCTCATCTACTGTTTCCTTTTTTTGATTCTACTATGGCCGGTGAAACCTATGAATGAAATGACGGGATTTATTCTTGCCTATTGTTTCCTTCTTGGTGCTACTCAATCTTACTCGTATGTACCATTCCCTTAATTCATAGAAAATGATTCCTCCCTCCTTCCTATCTTAGGAACACCTTCCCAAGGCAGAAAGGAAATTTTTTCCTTGCTTAATGTCCCCTTCTTGGTTTTACTGTAGATATGGCCGCTGAAATCTATGAAAGAAATGACGGGATTCTCTTCTGAAATTACATCACCTGTTCAAACTATTCCTAACCTAACCCATTTCTATCTTTACCAATTTATCATATCTTGCCCTATTATTGAGCTTATTATTTCCCTACCATTTAAGCCATCCTGATTATTCATGCCTTCCCTATTTTTTAGATCTTCCCTATTATTCAGGCCTTCTCTCTTCTTCAGGCCTTCCTCTTTATTGAGGCCTTCCTCTTTATTGAGGCCTTCCCTACAACTGGGGCCTTCCCTACAACTGGGGCCTTCCCTACAACTGGGGCCTTCCCTATAACTGGGGCCTTCCCTTTTATTGAGGCCTTACCTATTATTTTGAACTTTTCTACATAGTGTGGAAAATATTTGTTCCTTATTATTTAGGAAACAAATCGAAAACAGTCAACAATATAGCAAGGAAACGTAGAGCTACTGGCAGCACGCCGTAACTTTGACTTCGGGAATGCAGGGAGCACTTTGTGCTCTAAACACACATATATATATTAATATATATTATTAAGCATTACGTTTTCATGTATATATAAATAAATAAATATATATATATATATATATATATATATATATATATATATATATATATATATATATATAAAAATGAACTGTACATTAAGCAGGCAGTAGTTGTGAGCGCGAAGCGAATGTTATTTATTGTACGAGCTTTTGTCATTCATAATTAGAAATTCTAAAAATGTAAAGTTTGTATTAGGATCGAAGCAAAGATGCAGGTGAATAGTTTTTCTGTGTGTAACGAGCTTTTGGTATTTTATTTCGTAATTTTTTATAGTGTGTTTAAAAATGGCCAATATTCGCGAATATGATTTTAATTATATCGAGTGGCATCAATATGCATTGTAAAAGTGAATTTCTCCAAGATTTGCGCACATTCTTTACCTGAGGCATTTCCCATTAATATGCAAGTTTGCACATATTTGTACAAGGATTTCATGTTTAAATCCTATGAGAGTATGAAGAATTTTTTTCAGGAAAAGCTTCACATTTTCACCTCTCAAATTTTCTACTTCTTGAATGTTTGCAATCTCTCTGCTAACATTTTCCTCATCGCGAGCAGAAAAGGTTATTTTTTTTTGAAAAAGCATTATGTTTTCACATTTTGTGTTCCTCGATAGTTGGCGATCTTTCTGGTGCCATTTCCTCCCTCACCATGAGCAGCAGACCACGCCTGGTCCTTCTTCGGTAAAAGCATTCAATTTTCATTCCTCACATATACGGGGTGGTTCTTTTTTGGTAAAAGTATTAACACGTTAACTGCGATGGGTTAAACTGAAATTTAATATTCAATTCTAAATTTGAGGTCAATTGTGGTAATCAGCTTTGAAAATAGCAAACATTAACTGGATCGGGCGTTTATTTAGCTTTCATTATGTATTAATAAAAATTGAGTTAATGACTGCAGGTGGATCAGCAACACTGTGAAAATCACCTGACCACCGGTGGGTCACTTCGCAGGAAATGTGTTGAATTTTCATCCCTCACTTGTCGATCAATGCGGTAACGGTAACGGTAACGGTAACAACGGGGCAGTTCATTTTTGTTAAAAGCATTAAATTTTCTCATTTTCTATCCCTTGAATGTGTGCGGTCCCTCCCCTGACATTTCCTCACCGTTGGCAGACCACGGCTGGTTCTTCGCCCGGCTCGCCATCCGCCACATCTACCTGCTCGACTTCTTCGGAGGTGCTAAGGTGGTGGAGCCTGCTGACTACTACGCTGCGCAGCCCTTCTCTGCTGACGCCGGCACTGGCCTGGTCTGATGTGTGAGCTGCAACTTTGATAACTGATAACTTATCTCACTTGGTCTCAACAGATTTATTTTGAAATTGCCTCTCCTAATCTGTCTTGGTCATATCAGATCAACCTTACTTGGTCTTATCTGATCTAACAAGAGTTGGTGTTATCAGATCTAACCTGATATTGCCTCTCCTAATCTGACTTGACAGTCTGGTCTGTTCCAATATGTAACATAATCGCATCTCATTTAATTTGACCTTATTTAACCAAACATAGCCTCACCTAATTTAACCTCATCTGACTTTGGGAGTAGGCATTGGTGAAGATGCAGTGTATCAGGTATGGTTTAGGCCACACTTGAGCTTAGTTGTTGGAAAAAGAACGTCTTGAGGCTATGTTTTTAATAACATGTCTTTTGTTCGCCCTATATTGAGTTCTAGTCGGTTTCCAAGTTTAATACGTACGGTAGTTTTCGCTTTCTTTTAAATCTTCTTTACTCTACTGCGTGATCTTATATAATCTCATGTTATAACTTTTAACATTTTGAATGTTATAATCGTGCTCAAGATCTAAGTTATGGCCAATGGACATACATTAATATCAATGTATTGGAATCAAATGGGTCAACACTTCCATTAGGAATTGTTAACATTGTTTCAAGGTGTTTTTTATGATATTAAGCGAGCACTTCACTATACTCACAGGAGTCACTTTTTCAATTACGCACGCATTGTTTTTGTTCATTGTAGACAAATCAGAATGTTTCAGATTACCGAGTATTAGAAAAATATCACATAGATGACATTCCTCAGTTTAATTAAACATTTTGTTCCTTCTTCAATTATAAAAATAGCTCAAATAGATTGTAAGTTACGAGTGCAGTACGCTGACGGTTGAATTCACGCATGACGAAAACTCGAATTTTGAATACTGAATATTTGATGCTTAACGTCATATTAGTGTATGAGCATTCATTTTTGGAAAGAGCCCGAGGGCTCCACCAGTGAACAAGCCGTAATTTTGGCAACAAATGTTCGACACAACTGTGTTTTTTTTTGTTCAACTTTTAGAAAATATTTTGTTATGACTTAGAAGACTGTTTTTCTAGTTCTCTATTATTTAATTACCTGGTAATGTTATCCATTGTATTCCAGACGTTCGTGCCACGATTTGTAGCTTTATATTAATTGTATTTTTCCAATCTAGTAAGTATCCATGTATACCCGTATAAGTCAGACTGGAGGGCCTAGCGTTAGAATATTATTCGAAACGTGATCAAGGTAAATCATTTTCAGAATATCTAATATGAAAACTCTTATTTTATTTTTCACTGAATCTGTTATCGCTCTTCCAGGTAGTGTGTTCTACAACTTACGTTCTCTCTAGGTAACAAATGCCAAAGTTTCAGTGAAAATGTTAAAGTTCCTGTGCACTGGTTTCTATATTAGGATATCAGGGCCTGTTATAAAAGCCATATAATACCAGAGTTTATTTTTGTTTGAATATGTATGTCATGGGTGAAATAAAAAAAATTAATGCAAAATTTATTATATTTCGTGCATACCGTTACGACACACCGAGGTTTATGGTGCATGCAAAATATATAGAAGATTTCTGTCACCCCGATTTTCGTCCCATTTCACTAGAATTTACGGCAACCGCATAGCTACCCTGATGGAGGCAAAATTGCAATGAAGTGATACTGAATATATAGGTAGTACTGTTACTCTGCCGAGATGACAGTCGTGATTTAAAAGCGATAGACTCCCATCGCTCGTCATTACTCGCATCAGAGCTACAGCTTAGACCAGATCACAGCAGGGGTGGTGTCCACAACGCCACGCTGCACAGCGGCGGGTGTTCACGGCGTCACGCTGCACAGCGCCAGTGGTGTTCACAAAGCTACGCCGCACAGCGCCAGTGGTGTCCACAACGCTACGCCGCACTGCGCCAGTGGTGTCCACAACGCTACGCCGCACAGCGCCAGTGGTGTCCACAACGCTACGCCGCACAGCGCCAGTGGTGTCCACAACGCTCCGCCACACAGCGCCAGTGGTGTCCACAACGC
Organism: Platorchestia sp. MABIK; assembly: GCA_014220935.1. Lineage (NCBI taxonomy): Eukaryota > Metazoa > Arthropoda > Malacostraca > Amphipoda > Talitridae > Platorchestia > Platorchestia sp. MABIK. The sequence continues at coordinate 8,631 of JACJUY010002525.1, read as the reverse complement.
TACGCCGCACAGCGCCAGTGGTGTCCACAACGCTACGCTGCACAGCGCCAGTGGTGTCCACAACGCCACGCTGCACAGCGGCGGTGGTGTTCACGGCGTCACGTTGCACAGCGGCGGTGGTGTCCACAACGCCACGCTGCACAGCGGCGGTGGTGTCCACAACGTCACGCTGCACAGCGGCGGTGGTGGACACAACGCCATGCTGCACAGCGGCGGTGGTGTCCACAACGCCACGCTGCACAGCGCTAGTAGTGTCCACAACGCCACGCTGCACAGCGCTAGTAGTGTCCACAACGCTACGCTGCACAGCGCCAGTGATCTCCACAACGCCACGCTGCACAGCGCCAGTGGTCTCCACAACGCCACGCTGCACAGCGCCAGTGGTCTCCACAACGCCACGCTGCACAGCGGCGGTAGGGTCCACAACGCCCCGCTGCACAGCGCCAGTGGTATTCACGGCGTCAAGCTGCACAGTGGCAGTGGGCGTTACCTAGCACAGCCAGCGGCAGTGGAGTCCACGGCGTTACCCAGCACAGCCAGCGGCAGTGGAGTCCACGGCGTTACCCAGCACAGCTAGCGGCAGTGGAGTCCACGGCGTTACCCAGCACAGCCAGCGGCAGTGGTGGCCACGGCGTTACCCAGCACAGCCAGCGGCAGGGGAGTCCACGGTGTTACCCAGCCCAGCCAGCGGCAGTGGAGTCCACGGCGTTACCCAGCACAGCCAGCGGCAGTGGAGTCCACGGCGTTACCCAGCACAGCCAGCGGCAGTGGAGTCCACGGCGTTACCCAGCACAGCCAGCGGCAGTGGAGTCCACGGCTTTACCCAGCACAGCCAGCGGCAGTGGAGTCCACGGCTTTACCCAGCACAGCCAGCGGCAGTGGAGTCCACGGCTTTACCCAGCACAGCGGCAGTGGAGTCCACGGCTTTACCCAGCACAGCGGCAGTGGTCAGCTGCACTGGCAGTGGTCGGACAATTGCACTTTTTCACCAACTTTTTCTGATGCGAGTAATGTTGGGACACGGAAATTGAACTTAATTAAATGCGGAACACTTAACATTGAAATAATTTCATCAATTTCTTTCGACCCATTTAAATTCCAGTAGTTAATTGTGCGGTTGCCATTATTCTACGTTAATAAAATATGAAAGGAAAAAATTAAATCGCCCTGAAATAAAAGTTGTCATTCTAGCCAAAATTGTTTTAGAGGGTAAATGTTACAAAATTGACACAATTTAGGATCTATATACGAATATTAAAGCTCACAGTAACCTACCATGATTAATTACATTTACAGGGAAAGTTCTTATTTGCAGTGTACCACTCTCACAAGCTATCTTAATACTAACTGTAGTTCTCCTGCAAAACAAGAAAGAGAGCTCACAATACTCAACTAAGTGGATGAAGTTTTTTATAAATTTAACTTACTCGAAAATAGATGGACAAGATATTATAGTTATAATTATTAAAACCGCAACTAGGTGTTCTGAAGAGACGAAAGTCCATTTAGTATGGACTTCAGGAAACGCGGAAATAATGTGCAGGATACCTAAAAACAGTAAGTTGAGGAAGAAGTTTACAAAGAAGAAGAAAGAAAAGTTGAAGACGAAAAAACAACATTACAGTTGTGAATCGAAAAAAATGAAACATGAAAAGCCTAGACTACTGCTTCACTAAAAAATAATATCTCACATATTCGTCTTAGGGGCGATAATATCGTAGATACAATAGTTTTATCTCCCAGTAAGGGGCCCTCGACAAAAGCATTCACGTATAACGCCTATTCCACTAGTTTTACGATTGCCGAAAGATTATATATAAGTTTGAAGTAATCATCCCTAAGCACAACAGAGATATTTCAAAGGAAGGAAGGAGATCAAACGCCATTTAAGATGGAGTTAGGGAAACTGGGGAATCTATGTACAAAGGATGTTACTACACAAGGGTTCTGTGCACAGAAACAATGGCAGGGATACTGTAAAAAATGATTGCAGTGAACCGAATGAACTTGGTCCGTAACAGAACGAAAAATCTACTCTATTTGAACTAAAGTAGGCCAACTTATTTTCCAGTTTGGGGCGAAAAAGTTACCCCACTTGAAACGCTGATTTCTAATGATTTAATAGATGTATCCCCTTGAGGGAAACGTTGGTCGAATATGCAAACTTACTGCTTATTCACGTGAAATGCTTGTCGTACCACCATCACAAAACCAACGTTTCTATTATAGAATGGACAAATTCCATCCTCAGAGAGCCCCTAAAACTAAAGACAAGATACAAGGAATGCTAAAATTTTCTACTCGTAGAATAGGCACTCGTAATATTATCATACAGTTCTGTACATATGTCGTAACATAGGTACGAACGAGACATTCGGCCTTTGACCTTATAGTACACCATGGCTCCTCGATTAAAAAGCCCTAGTGGCCCCTGACCCTTTCGTACAAATAAGCTCAACACTTTGATCGCAACGTGCGCCACCAGTGGCCGCGGAGGGAATTTTCATAATGACTGACCAGTAATCATGACTGTGATGACTGACCAGTAATCACAAACTCGATTTTCATTAATACTTAGTTAAAGCTAAATGATCCAGTTAATGTTTGTTACTTTCAAAATTCCGTACTATAATTCATTTTGAATTTGAGTTAAACCTTGATATTCAGTTAACCCGTTGCGTTGCGGTGAAAGTGTTGAGCACTTCACCACCCGAAGGAAGGTCCTGCGCGGCGCGCTACCGTGGGTCAACATCCATGATCTCCTCCACGCTGCTGCCGGACGTCGAGCTGGGCGACGCTGTGCCGACGATCTTACGCCAATGATCTGCCCAGTTCTCCGGCCGCATGCCGCCTCCGTATACCTAATGAAATGCAACAGATAAGAAAAATTATCACGTCACTACCTTAGGATATGGTACAAAAAACATAAGAATGAAGGCTTATCTAAATTGATATCCGTTCCAGTTCAACACGTGTAAAAATATGAAGATAATCACTTATCTTTACTAAAAGAACACTCAATTGTCAAAATTGTAAATCCGTCAATTGACAACATTAAAGCAACGTTTCGATATTACTAACATCATCTTCAGGCTGCAAAATACAAAAGAAACACTTAGTCACATTAGGAAAACTATGTAAATACAGGCATAAAACTACATCAGGCTGCATAAAAATATAGGCAATCACATTGCGAGAAGACCAGACAGGACAAATTTTGTTCATGATTGAAACTACAGCTTCAGTTGTTATTGCACACAAGATATTCACATGTTAACAGCACAAAAGATAGAAGCAAAATGGACGAACGGAGGTTACAAACATCTAAGCCACAGTCCCCCTGAACAATTTTAAAGCAAAAAAATCATTTGCATTTTCGTTGAGGCTAGGTTTAAGCTTATGAATGTGCAGTGCTTCGATTATTTGAATATACTCCGTTTTTACAACATTGTATAATATTTTTGTATTTGAGTACAGATCTTCATTTGAGGACTTACAACTATGATCGATACGGAAATGATGAAAAATGGAACCTTGATATTTGTGTGCAGTTAATTTTATTTCAGGGTTATCCTAGTCATGCCAATGTAACACTTATTGAGAGACTTGCATTCTCTTCTGTTACACTCGAACTGATGTATAACATTGGCTCTGTCTAGGTCGCTAACCCGTGATCTGGAAATATTGCTTCTTACTAGAAGATCACCGATTTTGAGATTTTTATAATACACACGAACTTCAATTGCCATCTCTGGATCTGTGGGTTTCACGAAAGTTTTGGCAATATTTTTAAAAACACGTTCGTCAATTTTGTAATTGTCATGCCTTTTATTTTCATAAATTATATTTATATTTCGCTGGTTCAGTCTCTGATTATGGTCACTATTCAAAATTCGGTTGACAAACTTACCTATAGTTTTATCAATGAGTATTGGGGGAAATTGTTATTAACCAGCAACCGTTTGACTCTAAGAGGCCCAACCAAACGAAGCAGTTATCTTGAGAAGAAAAGAGAAAACACAAAATGAAAATTTTTTTCATTTCGAACTTGATAAAAAGTGTCAATATAAAAACAACAACGCACCTTGCAGACGAACTGTAGTATAGATCGCTTGCACACCTGCAGCTCAGCTCGCTCTCCCCACGAGTACTCCTTGTGGACCGGCTCTACGTCCTTCTGTACCGTCACCTCCAGGTAGCTCTGCTTGATGAACTCCTGCGCAGGTCAGATTAGAGGAGTTCATTGCAGTTGAGCTATTACAGATATCTTGCACAGGCGAGAGCTGGGGAATAATGGAAAACTCTAGCCCAGGTGAGAGCTGGCTCATTAGGGTTGAACTCTAGCCCAGGTGAGAGCTGGCTCATTAGGGTTGAACTCTAGCCCAGGTGAGAGCTGGCTCATTAGGGTTGAACTTTAGCACAGGTGAGAGCTGGCTAATTGGGATGAACTCCTGCTGCAATTATGAGTTAGTCCATAACTGCCTCACTGTACTGGGTCAGTGACTGTTTTCTTCTTCGCACTCGAGTTGAAGTTCGTTTCTTACAAGCAAACACGTTTGTGAGAAATAAGGCACCAGAATTTTGTCTTACACAATTAGTTAATAGCAAAATACCAACTCCGCCTAAACAAGGAATTGAATGAGATCAATTTCCATTACAATACGCAAATGTAGGTTCAGGTTCAGAAAGCAAGAAACACGAGATGCAGAGGTACAAGGGTACGTACTTGTATAAACCTTGACTTTGCTCACAAGCGCCAATTTATTCCTGATGTTACTATAATCATTATTGCGTATTCTGAGGTAAATTGTTCCTAAATAAATGCAATTGTTTGGATAAAATTTGATCTATGTTCCAATGAATATTTTTTTACCATTTTCAAGATTGTACAAGTTGAGCATATCGACAACGTAAGCCCTAGCATTACAAGACCAATCAATTGGCTATTTACACCCAATCAACGACGCTAACACAGCAAATTGTGGCCATAAAAAGCCATAATTAAAACTAAAATGACACAGTTTTGGATATTAGAACGACATAACTCAGGTAATTAAAATGAGACAATTAGGTTTATTGAAATGACATTTAAAGTCACTCAAACAACACAATGATGGTCATTTAAAGGACATAATTAGGGCCACTACAACAAAACAAAAATGGCCATCAAAATAACGTAATCAACGCTACTGTTCAATAACATGAATAAACCCACAGTAAAATAATAATTAAAGTCACTACTAGACAACATAATTTGGGCTACCGAAACAACACAGTTTTGGCTATGAAACTGACACATAGTGTTAATTCACCTAGTTTTTACCACTAAACCAACCCTGGACTCACTAAAGTGAGATAACTAGACCCACTAGAGTGATCTAACTGGACCCACTAGAGTTAACTAACTGGACCCGCTAGAGTTAACTAACTGGACCCGCTAGAGTTAACTAACTGGGCCCGCTAGAGTTAGCTAACTGGACCCGCTAGAGTTAGCTAACTGGACCCGCTAGAGTTAGCTAACTGGACCCGCTAGAGTTAGCTAACTGGACCCGCTAGAGTTAGCTAACTGGACCCACTAGAGTTAGCTAACTGGACCCGCTAGAGTTAGCTAACTGGACCCGCTAGAGTTAGCTAACTGGACCCGCTAGAGTTAGCTAACTGGACCCGCTAGAGTTAGCTAACTGGACCCACTAGAGTTAGCTAACTGGACCCACTAGAGTTAGCTAACTGGACCCACTAGAGTTAGCTAACTGGACTCACTTCAAGCAGCTTTTTGCAGTTGCCGAACACGGCATGGCTCTCACTTCCCTCCACATACACGCCCAGGCACTTCAGGAACGACAGCATCGTGACTGAGGGCACAAGATCGCGTTTGTAAGAAGTACGGCACTGGAATATACAAGTAACCCTTTGACCACAACGCCGGTTGCCACGGAGGGGATTTTCACAAAGCAGCTGACAGACTAGTAGTCACAAACTCAATCTTCATAAATACTTAATCAAAGCTAAATGAAGGCACAATCCAGTTAATGCTAAATGTAACTATCTAGAGAACTCCACAATTTAACAAAAAAATGGCTTCCCTAACCTCTGCTTGAGACCTCATATTTTCCTCCAGGGAGTACAAACAAATTCCCATACATACAATAGCCCTATTCTCGTGAGGATCGACAACAACATTGAATTATTTTCAAGGAGACCCTTAATATAACTAAACATTTTTACTAAATTAACCCCAATTAATTGAAATATCAAACCAAAATTGATCAAGCAACCGAGGAAATGAAAATCCACATCAACTAGAACAATTGCTGATATTAACCAATTGATTTATTATTAAATGAAAATCAAGTGAATTTACACTACATAATACAGACATTTCTCATTATCAAAAAGTGAGGCACTCAATCTGTAACTCAGCTATTATAATCAATTTACTGCAATTGAGCAGGTGTTCTTCACTCAACTGGCACCCAGAACTGCGGCTACCATCATCAATGTTGACTCGACTGGCACCCAGAACTGCGGCTACTATCATTAATGTTGACTCAACTGGCACCCAGAACTGCGGCTACTATCATTAATGTTGACTCGACTGGCACCCAGAACTGTGGCTACTGTCATTAATGTTGACTCGACTGGCACCCAGAACTGTGGCTACTATCATCAATATTGACTCAACTAGTGCAGTAATGACTTGCTACCAGGACATTTCGAGTGTCACCCACTTCAAGCTGTAAAAACAGTCCGTTGTTTTTAACATCCATCCTCATGACACACAAGTACGGCACACAACATCCACCCTCCTCACGACACACAAGTACGGCACAGAACACCCACCCTCCTCCATAACACACCAAGCACGGCAAAACACCCATTCCACAGCAAGCACACCTCACAACACACCCACCCTCCTCCACCACGCCGCCCATCATGAAGATGACTGTGAGGAGAATGTAGAGCAGGCCCTCCTTCTCACTGCTGGGGTCCTCTTCCACACCAGGCAGCAGGTCCAGCTCTCTGTAACGCATCATCCGTGGCAATTATACAGGCTAATGAACTTGATTGATTATAGATTAGTTTTAGCCTCCCTTTACCACAACAAAGATGTTTAAAGAGAGGAGGATAAAGTATTTAGTACAGAGTTAAAGAAACACGGAATCTACGCACAAAGGGTGTTCCCGCAAAGGATCCCGTGTGCATAGAAACAGTGGGATAAGAAGGAAGGTTATGAAACAAGATAAATGTTGAAGAAAGTCAGAAGTGCCAAAAAACAGGCCAGCAGTGAAATAAAAAAGATCGTCCTCAACTAAACAAAAACATTTTATCTCGGCAAAAAAAAAAGCCTACCTAACTCTCAGCTCCAAACCTCACATTGACCTCATGAGATCACTAATTCTCATACATAAAATAGCTGAATCCCCTGAAGGGTATGCTAATGAAAAGAAGTGTTTGAATAAAAAATATGGCGAGTTTTACAAATGGTAATGTTAAGAAATGCACAAATTAGTCATACATTGAAATGTCGACATAAAAAAATGCAAAAAAATAAATACTCTTGTGGGTATACAAAGAAACATATAATTGGAAAATGTGTTAAAATGTAAATGTGGGGGATGCAAAGGAATATACAAATGGAAAATAGAAAGAAATGAACATGTGGGTTAGATTAAGCCTCCCTATCCGCCACAAAGGCGATCCAAAGAGAGGAAGGCACCATTTAGTATGAAGTTAAAGGGAACGCGGAATCTATGCAGAAAAGGCATAGAAACAGTAAGTTGAGAAAGAACATTGTGAAACAAGATCAAAGTTTAAGATAAAAGTAATAGGAGCTCAAAAACAGGACAGCAGCGAACTGAAAAAAAGTGGTCCTTAACATACCAATAAAATTTATTTCAACAAAAAGAAGGCCTACCTAACTCTCAGCTCGGGACCTCTCATTTTCCACCTAGGAGTGCTTATTCCCATAGATGCAATAGTTGTATCCCTTGAGGGGATAGAAATAGGAAGTTCAGAAAGAAGTTTACGAAGCAAGATAGAAGCTGAACAAGAACGTAGTAGGGGATGAAAAAACAAAGCAGCAATGAACAAAAAAAAAAAATGGTCCTTGACATAACAAAAAACATTATATTTCAACAAAAAGAAGACCTACCTAACTCTCAGCTTGGTCTCAAAATCAAATGAATAAAAGCGCAACAATGGCAGCGTAGTGGGCGGAGTTGTGGGCAAAGACACATCGTTGTCGAGCAGACATTTATCGAGAGTGAGATACAGTGTTGAGGTAGTCAAGCTCAGATAATTGAATGTTCAGAGAAGGAAAAATCCATGAGTAGTGCTTGCAGCTACAGGATCCCGAAAGTGATAATCTTACTTGTAAGAGTCCGTTGATTGATCATCTAGCATAATATCGTATCTTCAGAGTCACTTCCGCCTCAGTGCCACCCAGATATCCTCAGTGCCACCCACCTATCATCCCCAGTGCCACCCACCTATCATCCCCAGTGTCACCCACCAATCATCCCCAGTGTCACCCACCAATCATCCCCAGTGTCACCCACCTATCATTCCCAGTGCCACCCACCTATCATTCCCAGTGCCACCCACCCATCATCCTCAGTGCCATCCACCCAT
>JACJUY010002524.1:25478-105265 GCA_014220935.1 Platorchestia sp. MABIK | reverse complement strand
AGTTCCCTTCCAGAAATGACGAGAGTGCATTTTCTGTCTTCTATCTCTCGGCGCTGATCGTTTTTTTCAGCGCAACCTGAGTGTAAATGATATCTGTAGTCTAGTCTTACCTTTTTAGTAATGTGTGGTGTGATGCAACGATGTCAAAGTTGAACGTGCTGTCTTTGTAATGAACGTATAAACAGGCAAAGATAATCGTAACGAAGTGGTAGCACAAACACTTATTCTACACGTACATGCAGCGGGGGTAAGGTTATCTTGATGTGTTCTTATGGAACGCAGCACATGCAGCGGCATGGCGTACTTCACGGTTTGATTTAGTTATATTCTTTTGGAATATAAAGCTATGGATGTGGTAGACATTCGTGCTTCGGAGAAATGATGTAGATTACTCTACGTGAAAGAGTCAAGTAGATTTAAAGTAGCAGACAAATCAAGGAAATTTAAGTAGGAGACAAACTAAAAAGGGCCTGCTAAAATTAAAATTAGTTTTTCAGGAGGACTGTAACATTTCAGCTTTTACGATTTCAGCGTAATCGGAAAATAGATGTGAAGAGTTATGCAGACAGTAAATTACTTCTTTTGAAAACTGAGCGATAGATTTAAAATTATTGTCTCATAAAAGTGACTAAGCATTGGGATCCACGTTGATTCACTTATACAGGGAAAACATATCTATTATTCCGATCATCGATAAGACGACTTATCATCAAAGGCAGATAGGCTGATTCATGGCATCTATCACACAACAGATCTGTGGTGCAATGGTCTGCCAAGAGTGGAGTCGGAGCTTCACGTTTGTGAAGCCATGGTGGAAGTACAGTACGAGTATAACCTGCAGATGCAGCGCCGAGCAACTTGAAAAATATTAGACTGATGGTAATTCTCCCGAGCAGATCAAGCAATTGTGCTTGAGGCTTTTACAGAGTTGGTTCTCAAGCAGATTTTCAGATGATGATGCAAGTCGTTGCGCACAGGGAGTGTGAGGGGTTTTCCATAGAATTTTGAATCGGGATTGCTTGAGGAGTACATTGTTTATATTCACCGTATTTGTACAGTCAAAATACATACCAATGCAAAAAAAGACTCAAGGCTCAAATCCTTTCTATTAGGCAAGCTGACACATCAACTAAAGTTCAAGTTTGCCTTTCATGCCTTAAATTAGTTCTCTCAAATTCCTACGATTCGAAAGGGCTTGTGAAAGAAAGTTTGTAAATCACTAAGACGAGCTATTTTGCTACTTCATTGCTGAATGCATCCAATACCAGGAACGTTTGTTCTACGAAATGTATTTATAATAAATCTTTGTGCATGTCTGACATTAGGAGCCGTAGAAGTATTATGTTGATCGCGTCCCAGAGATTCTGGGAATGAAAAAACGACGACTTCCAAGTATGGGATATGGCTAAAATTCTTAACTGAAAATTGTCATACTTTGTCTACGTACTTGCTTACATTCGTGTTGTGAAATGTTCTGATTTAGTGAATGGTAGAAGTATTGTCTAGCCTGAACATTAGGTCGGTACCACCTCACACGAACACATACCTAATTCATACAACGGTTGCAAACGCAGTTTGCTGCTCAATATATTCAGTACTCAGGTTTTGCTAATTTGAAAATTGCTTCACTCCTAAGTAGAAATATTTCCAGCTATTTTCTCAATAGGTACAAATGGAAAAATTTTCCCATAGAGTTTGTATCTTTCGCTTAATACTTTGTGATATTTCTTTTCCCGTTTCTAAATGTTTGTTGTGTTGGAGTACAAGCTTGCCTTTGGCAATAAATTTCACTTTCCAAACGATTGACTTGAACCTAGCAAATACGAGTAGATAAGACCTCACAGTCACTAATGAAAGCAAAAATTTTTACAGTGGAATGAGAAGTTTTTGTTCAACACGTTGGCTGCGTATTTGAACATACGTGCACCACTTGGTAAATTGCTCATTTACGCGCCAGTATCATTGAATAGCATTTCGATTATTTTTCCACCTTTATTTAAATTTGACTTTGGCATATAAGTTAAAATGTTATCGTGCAATATTAATTTTCCTGCTTCATACAAAGAATAAAAATGCAATAAAGCAGTTAAGATGGCTTTACAAAACCAGCTTCTATCCTATAACTACAGGTGTGACATAACTGTTAAGACGGTTCAGAAGGCTTCTTAACCAAACCGACCGTATCAACCGCACAAACGCGTTTAACGAGACAAGTTATGTTTTCATTGCTCAAGTTAAGTAGCTGCTGAAGAAGGAATTGAATACCTTCATGGCAGAGCCAACTGATGAAGTTAACTTTCCAATCCCGGTTTCTACAATTGCACTACGCAACCCTCATGCACATTAAAATACGCTTGAGAAGGCTTGTGTTCGGCAGTAAGCTAAACGAGATAGTATTGTAGAGCCGTCTTACTGGCTAGAGAACTGCGTATGAGTGCATCGTGCAGGCTTAACTCTGATATAGTGCTATAGATGCCACACACATGTCCTGCTCCATCTCCCGTCATCGATTATGCTGCTAGAAGTAACTCGGATATCGTATTTCTTTCCATGATAATTACCAGTGTTCCTCTTACGTCTGCATATATTTGGTGTGAACTAAGGAATTATGCCTCGAGTTACTTGTTAGAGTTATTGTTAAGCTAGTGTAATTTTTTTCGCCTTGCAAAGTCTGATGTTGACGACTACTCACAGCGGTTATTTTCCATCAACAGACTGCTCACGAGACAATGGTTTTACAGCCAAACTACTTGTCACAATACTATTTGGTGATGTGGAGGTTAATTGATAATTTTTGATGTCTTAAGATGGAATATTATGCTATGCGCGACATGGTGCAGTATCTACAGTATGGAATCCTAGAGGTGGTGGGAGTGAAGGAGTGCGGAGTGCGTAAAAAGCGGCGATTCTCGAGGACATCACTAGCACAGTCTCGCCGTTGAATTTGCGACACAAAGTGAGCCTGAACTACTTACAGACTAGGTAGCCCCTTAAGTTTGAGTTCTCATTACTGAAAGAGCAATACCGTGTTCTCGCCGTCGATGTTGAGAAGCCATCATAAAGGTTGAGAGGACAGAGGCTGCGTATAAACGACCGTGTGATGGTCTACTGAGGGAGGATTTCATAATTTACGGCAACACAATCGATTGACATCATGCTTCAATTGAGAAATTGGTAAAGTTCGAATGAGCAAAAAATCTTCTCTTGGAAAATGTCCAAGATCATCGGCTGCTGAAATACAAGAGAGCGTAACATAAGAACAGACTCAAAAATGCAGCACTTATACAGTTACATCTTCGATATCCTGTGCAGAGATGGTAGAATCCTGTCGCAGTGTCCACGGTAGCAGATGCAGCATCCCATTATGATCACACGAGCATCTTGTCAAGATTTGCTCGTGCAAGTCAACCCCCGTCGCTGAGGTGACCCTTACTGTGATGGCTGGGGGCGGTTCTGTCTGAAGCTCTTCCGTTACTACAGGAACTCTTGTTGCTGCTAGTTCTGAATCTGAAATATGTGAATCAATGATTCGAAATTGTAAAATATGATCAGAACCGCATACCAGAACATTTTTTTTAAAAATAGTGTGTTGTAGGAACATTCAGAGTGCGATTTTTGTGGAAATAATGAGTTATACAGAAACTTATTGTGAGGCAGTATATTACACTTAAATTGTTACCTCACATGTCTGCGAAAAAAGATGACTGCGTGCGAGTGGAAGAAATGCGGAAATGGCCAGGGTTTTATAACCTCAGTGAAGTTTAACTATTCTTAACTAAGCAGAGGATCAGGAGGATTAAAATTCCCTGTTCATTTAAGTTGGTGCATTTTGCGGGTCACTTATTAAACAGAAACTCCCAATACACTCAAATACTACACATTAGTCCAAAAATAACCGTAACAGACGTGAATGCACCATCAACTTGAGGAACATTGGGTTTTATTTCGTCTACAATAAAAAGGTTAATTGAATTTAGCTCAATGCGAGGTTGCCTCTCTACTCGGCAGTCCCGTGGGTCATACCGCTACTTATTAACAATTCACTACTTAAAGATAATTTATTATTTGAAGACAATTCATTACCTTACGACAATCCAATGTTTCACAATAAACCCCTACTTCAGGACACTCGAGAAGCCTTACCCAGGGTTGCGTCCAGAGAGACCTCAGGCGAGCGCCTGACGTACGGAGCGCGCGCGCTGCGCAGCCCTGCCACGCCGGCGTAAAGCTGGCCGGCCCGTGCCCTGAACTTGGGAGTGGTGAAGGTGTACAGGAACGGGTTCAGGGCCGAGTTGATGGGCAGGAGCAGCACCACCACGTATGAGTACAGCACCGCTGCTCAAATGGAGCATAATTAATTACAATGGTGAAATTGCATCATGAAATGGTGATGAAAACAATGTTAGCAATTGTACAATAGATAAACCTCCATCCTATAAATTTTGATTGTTTGTAGAAAAAGTTTACTCTCACTTGGAAAAAAAATTCGTTACCGTCAATTGTTAGCCTCCCGATCTACCGAAAGTCCTAACACGTTTCCTGTGAAGGACCGCACCGGTGGTCACTGAGGGGATTTTCAGGGTAGGAGTTGTCATGACTCTTTATTGCACAGTGACTTAGTGTGCTTCAGGAACAAAAAGTAGCAATATATAATGAGGAATATTTTACGGCATCAAGCAGCAGCTGTATGGCATGAAATAATAGCATAGGTCCTTAAACAGAGTTGAAAAGCTCGTCTGTTCGTTGGTGTACGGTAGAAGTATTATGTTGATCGCGTTTCACTTAAATCAAACTAATGCTTATTTTTTTTAAGTAAACAAAAATAGTTTGAATCATTAACATATGACAGTAAAATTAAACATCATTTTCCATCTCTCGAATTAAACATTTTTTGATCAGTTTAGTGCATAATTAGGACAAGCGCTCAGTATTAAATGAAAGTGCATACATAAAAAATTTGGTGACCGTAAAAGAAGTCTCTTAATTTATTCGGGCCCACAATAGTTTTATTTCAGGTCGTCCTGTGTAGTAAATTTAAATAATGAATCTACTGAACCATCGCATCTGGTATAAATATATTAACGTTGTTCACGAGGGTGACCGTTTAACTCTCTATCCTCATCGTTTGACTAATACGTATGATACACTGCTGCCTGGCGCAACTTGTATCATGTACTGGTGTCGGTTAATGCTAAATTCTCGTCAAGCATGTAAATCACAGAAACTGCACTCATTGTTGAAAACTAAAAATAACTTTAAGAACAATGGCTGTGAGTGACAACATTGTGCACCGGAAAATTTCCCTAAGCCACATTAAAAACCACTGCTTTCACGAACTGTCCACAAATTGCCTGAGTTACTCCCATTTTCTAAAATGGTGATGAAACCAATGTTAATTAAAAGAAATAAATCAAATTCTATCCTATCAATTTCAATCGTTCATAAGGAAGTATAATCTTACTTGAAAAAAATTCGTTACGATAAACCGTTAGTCTTTCGGTCAATCGAAAGTCTTAGCACATTTCCTGCGAAGGGGCCCACCAGTGATCACTGAGGGGATTTTAATAATGCTGCTGACTGACCTCCAGTCACTAATTCAATTTTATAAATACTTAACGAAAGCTAAATGAAGGCAAGATCCAGTTATTGTTTACTTTTTTCAAAATTGCTTGCTACAATTCACTTTAAGTTTGAATTGAATATTGAACTTCAGTTTCACTAATGCAGGAAACGTGTCAAACTGAGCTGCTGTATCCTAAGAACACGGCCTGCGAACTCAGACAATGAGATAGATACTTCTATTTAGATTACAAATAAAATACAATTTTCTCCAGGTAAAACTTAAGAACGGTGATGTTAACTAGAGTGATCATGATATTTAATTTGAATGGTATGCTCTGTTTACGGGCATTAATGAGCAAGTCACCGTCCTCGACTGCTGTAGTGTGACCATCTACGCAGAAAGCAATACGTCAAGATAGCAGCAGATGATTAGATATGGTCCTCAAGGTCAGCAATTTGTAGGAGATACTGCATCTTTACCTTTCTTCGTACATAATTAGAAGTTTGAATTGAAATTACATAATACGTAAGGTTAAACCTTCTATACACAATCCACTGAAAATTTTTGAGCATTAAATCTATAGAAAGGACAAGCGACCAAAAAAATTTAACCGTCACTAATAATGGAAAAAATTGAGGGAGTTTAGAGCAATAACAGCACAAGCATTAATTTCCGACTATAATGACAAATAGACGTTTCAGGATGAAAATTAAGTCATGGTAATAAATATTATTCAATTGATCTTCGCGAAAAACAGTTTTGCTTACGAGGTTAAAATATTTGAATTACGATTTTTTTGAAAAGTTTGAGGACGCCCATGAAACAGCCGAATGCTTTACATGTTAAATATATGATAAAATGAAACCGAGATACTTCTGCGACTGCCAGTGAGACTGCAAGTTTGTCACGACTAGTTCCTCTGGAACATTTTAGTTTCTGACCCAATGAGTGCATTTGGCGCTTGGATCGCTTACTGAAACACAATGCCTTCGCAAATGTATAGAACTCTGCGACGTGGCTTACACGTCTTTCATCAGATTTATTAAACAATTACCTTATGTGTTCGTTAAAGATTTATATAGTAAATATCTTTCTTGTTTACTGAATATTATGGAGAGTAAGACATGTTACTTACGAAGACAAGAGAAAGTAACGCGGATGCTCGTCTAATTTGCAAGAGCTTTTTCGATCATATTTTTGAAGATATTATTAATATTATTTATATTTTTGAAGATATATTGACCTGTATTGAAAACATTTTGGATATATTTTACCAAGCTTAGGAGCAAAAAATAACTTCTACGCGTGTTGGATCTTAGGAAAATATTAACACTTGAGAGTAAATTAAATTCAGTCAGTTTTCCGGCACATGACTTTATTAGGGATGAATACATGGTGTGAGGAATATTTATTTCTTTACTGATGTGTTTTCATTTGTAAATGCACGAAAGTTTCACAACGGGAAGTTAAATAATTACTGTACATGAATCTGCAGTTTTAAACTGATGTCTCAGTATCGTGTTCATTCATTTTCCTTGTAGGTTGTGAAATGAATAGGACGAGTCTAAATAAGAATTTGCATTGACCTCACCATATATGTATGTTTGAGATATTCGTGCTTATCTAAGTTCTGAGAATTTTTGACTTCAAAAGTATATGCTTGGTCTTCAGGAAATCAAATTAGCAATTGCGATGAACAGGATAATTGTATTGCTTCTTCCTCTTAACAGTAACACACTTGAGAAGCGATTTTTGAGACAGCACTGTGAAATTTCGTTTCAAAAATAGTGCAAACGTACGTACAAAATTGCAATTGAAGCAAGAAGATAAACTAACCGCGTTTTTACTATCTGATATAAACTGTTTTTTAAATTTACTGATTTCTTGTTTGATGAAGAAAATGGGAGGATAAATAGCACCGCGCACTTTTATTTTCGTCAGGAGGTCGAACGGAGAGAAAATGATTGACTGCAAAAAGCTGAAAACTCAAGCATTTCATTCGTTTATGATATATGTAAGGGACACATTTACAGACTAAGGTAAATTGGCTCGACGGAAACATCAAGACCAATGTAAGCGATATCAGGGAAAATAATCAGCTACAAACATGACTAACGAGCGTATGAGAGCGACGGCGGGACTGAAAAACTTCTATTTTGATTCGACATGTTTTTGAAGAGATTCTACCTCTTCTTCTGTTGTCCGTCAATTTGTGAGCCTGAAGGGCAGAATTTTGGGAAAGTTATAGCTTTGATTTACCGAGCTTAGGACGCACACACGAGCTTAAGAAACTGGTTTAGATTAGATGTTAGTTTAAGCCTCCCTAACCGCAAAAAAACGTTCCAAAGTGGGGAAGGAGGAAGACCCCATTTATTATGGAGATAGGGGAGCGCTGAATCTGTGCAGAAACAGCAAATTGTAAAAGAAGTTCATGAAACAAGATTAAAGTTGAAAAAGAAAATAATAGGTGCTGATAAACAGGACAGTAGTAAACCTAGAAAAAGATAGTCTTTAACATAATAAAAACATTTTATTTCAACAAAAGAAGGCCTACCTGACTCTCAGCTTGGGTCCTGATACATTTTCCCCCTGGGTGGGCTAATTCCTGTATATACAACAGTTGTACCCCCTGAGGAGGAAGAAACTGGATCCGTTCACGTAATGTAGAATGAAATAACTCACGGGAAATACCGTACATGAAGGCCGCACATGTGAATTTTTTGATAACTGTAAGAAGTAATTGCGAATGAAAGCTAAGGCAGAGGAAAATTTTGAAGCTGAGATTGTTCAAATAAAATTTTTGGAATTTGGTAGCGTGGATCATTGCAGTTAGCTCTTGTACCATGCGATCTATAATGTTTTAACGTACTCTAAAGTTAATCTTTCGATACCAACTAGCGCCTAGCATGTTTTCAGCGTATGGGAGATTATGCTCTTGTTCATGAGTTTCCATTTGAATTTGACTGAGTGCAAATAAGCAGATAAAACTTGTGTATTTGCTTCATAAAAATGTGTCTCAATAACTGAAAAGTTCTATTTGCTTTCCATGTTCGGTGTCTTACGAAGTGAATTGAGAACTTATGCATTTATAAGAACCTCTTCGAGGCGCCAGACAACAGAAAAGAAATCAATTTTCTCATCCAAAAAATGCCGATTTAAATTAATTAGCCGGTTCATTTATACTGATGACAAAATGAACAGCAGTTGGAGGCAACTTACGAGGAATGTCGAGGCTGGTGAGCGCGAGCACCTTGATGACGATGATGGGGGTCCAGCAGAGGCAGTCCGTGAAGACGATGAAGAAGAACCTGAGGATGAACTCCTGGTCGTCGAGGGCGAGCGGCGTGCAGGCTCGGGTGGCCCTGATGTTGCTCAGCATGGCGGAGTAGCTCAGGGCGATCACCATCACGCTGGGCGTTCAGAAATATCCATCTTCTCAAGAACTTAAATTGAACTGTGCATGCTAATTCAAATCCACCTGAGACTACGACTATCATCTCATTGTAGTAAAGCAATGGGCACAAATACTGGCCATGATAATAAAGTTGGTCCTCGTGACGTAAATTATTATTGACGCTTTTAACTCAGCGCGGTAACTGAATAGTACGGGGAGTTTTCACGGGCTCGTCACAACGTCAGGTGAGCTTAAGAGCAAAATCTACTCTAGCTTACGGTACAAAACTACGTAAAAAATTTCTAAGAAAATCTACGGCAGCTGTTCACCGTAAGAGAAACAGTACTGAGCGAGACCAACATTTGAGTATCATAATTTTCCTGTAGCTGCAGTGTAAGTGCATGAGTCCACATACGACGGTAATGGATGGCGCCACGTGAGAGCTCCGTACACATACGTTTAAGCTACCATGCATGACATGGCGGTTCCTGCAGTAGGTTTCATGACGTAGCATGAAAATCTATGTACATTAGAAAATCTATGTACATCTATGTACGTGTAACTATTACATTCATTTGTTTATTCTGTAGGAAAAGAACTTGTGTAACTATTATACTCACTTGTTTAACTATCTCATGCTAGTTATCTTTAAAACACAAGCCACATGACCTATGTAACACCATCACAAGCCCTGGGTAAATGTAACCAATTTAAAAAAATACAAATAAAGAGATTCACATTAGAAATTTTCAGAGTAGAAAATTACATGAAAAATAAGACTATTTGCCTCTTGTTTTTCTTTACATGAAGTTTCATCATATTGATGGAGAAACTTTCAAAAATTCTCAAAACTACTGAACGTTTTACGTGGGTAAACATTGAATTAGGTTTATGTTGAAGTTCTACCCGGGTTTGTGCTTAAGCGTTGAAGATCTGTGCTATTTATTACTTCCTCCGGTCGGAAACATTTGCGACACAAGGAGAAAACTCTCAGTTTCAGTTTCACAAATTGCTCTCAAAGTATTAAAAGTTCTTAAATTACCCGCAGGATACGGAATATAAAGATGATAGTAATAGAAAGTGCACACACAGTATAACAGACAGTCAAATGATTTGACAGACTCTGAGAGAAGAGCATTATTGCAGGCACTTCTTGAGAGAGATAAAGCTCCTCGGTTATTTCAACTCACTCCAATCTCTTCAATATCGAAAAGCACCACTTTACATTAATGAATTAATTGAGGCAATGGAAGATATCTTTGAGGATTACAGAGATCAACATTGAACAACATTTTCCTTGCTTTACAGCAGTTAAGGAACAGATTATTTTGGCTGACGCTGGTAAAAATTGCCTAAAGGTTTCAACATCTGTCGAAAGAAGAACTAGAAAGAAAAAGAATTCTTCCAAATCCATTTCAAATCTCAGAAAAATTGAGTACTTTATTAACAAGTATTGAGTAAACATAGTGGAAAATATGTTTCTTCTGTTGATACATTGTCAATTTCATGTATTTAATTACAATGTAAAGATTGTGTTTTGTTATTTATCTGAATAAAAATATTGTTCATTGATTTTTATGCATCATCAATTTTATGCACTGAACTACAAAATAAAGTTTATCTTCGTGTTACAACGAGCAGTTTTGTAAGAATCCTCTCTAAAAGGTTTACTATTGTTTTGGAGTAAATATTTCGGACCAAATTCAACATTGAGATGGGCCAACTATTGGTTTGGGGAGCAAGTTACAGTATTATAGTTTTATTCCTCATTGAACTTCATTAGCAATTATTGTTTGGCCCTTAATAAGTTTTAGGGCGATTTTTTAATGTCTTTGACATTTGATGTTCCTGAAGGTTGACACATTGGGTAATATTTCTGACCACCAGTGGTGCCTACAACTGCGTTCGAGCACAGTAGTTTTCCGTATGGTTTGTTTTCGCATTGATAATGCAGCTATCTACTCGTGGCCTCTGTGTGTCCTTGCCGGATTCACCTTATCAGCATCGTAATCGTAGAGCGGTTGAGCGGTAGGAAACAATGAAAATACTGAATGATGGCAAAAAATTGGGTAACTGAGATTTTGGAAGAAAATGAGAAGTAACTAAATTTGTGGGAATTAGTTCTATTCTCTTGCAGGAGACCCGCTTCTAGGAATCATTTATCGTCGCTGATGATATTAGATTGCTATTGTGAGTGAATAACGTCGCTTCTTGCTATACCTTCACACAACGGTACAACCTGTGTTTAAATAGGGTAGACGTAACAGCAAATGTAAGACGCGGTCTACCATTCACGATTTCACTGCAGATGCACGACGTTGGTGACAGAAAATGAAGAAACACGGCGAAGCGAGCCACGATTGCATAAACGCATAGCAAGAATTTGGTTCAGACCTCGTGCTTATTGAAAGTTTGAGTGTGAGGAGTTTGGTTAAAAACATCATATTTGAAAAAAAATAAGGTAATTTTTATCATTTTTGACCTTCCTTAGAAGTAGCATTGTAATCTCAAGGAAGACATTGAAAATATAAGCCCAAAATAAGAATTTATAAAAAAAATCAGAGCCATTTTTAGCTTATTTGTTTTGGCAAGATAGAACTCACTCGTCAGCAGTATAGTTTGATTTTACAATTGTGAAATATTATAAATAAGAGGAATATGCTTTACCAATCCAAAGATGAATTTAGTAAAGATTTAAGCAAAGTGTAATTAGGAGGTATAGTACGAAGACCGCTTGCATGTCTTACTAAGTTTTTGACGGTAATTAATTCGCTGCATTCCTATTCATGTTCCCACAAAATGGATTCACGTAACTGCTATTTTGTGTGTGTTTCCCAGCAAATGGAGACTGCAATGTTCAAAGGCTAGTGTCTAACTCTTAGATTTTATCATTTTTCAGCATCTGGATTAATTTCCGGAAATATTCGTTGGTTTTTCGTTTAAATTGTAAAGAACTGAAACGAATGAATTGAAAACAATTCTATCAAAGTTGGAAAAACTGACACGATAGAAATATTGAAATGAAATAGTATTCAGAACGGTATTTGTTCCTACTTAGAGAATTGTTTTGTGTAAGGCATGAAACTCATTATTCTAGTACTTGTAATCAGCGCTGAAGCTCCAGTATCAGCAAGCACAGTTTATTCCAACATTATCTAGGGATTCCTCGATCAGATACAAACTATGACGTCAGACTAACGCATCAGTGAGCGTATTTGTAACAGATTCTTGTAGTTGAGGAGAGAAAACCGGTCCCTGTATCGTTTTTAAAAAAAAAAATTACGTGAAATTAAATCAACTTTCTAAAGCGTAGATGACTAGAAGATAGATCAGTCTGATGGTATTCAAGTAGCTCATATCGGTTTGTTTTACTCGCTCTTGTATTCCTCTAACCGCTGTAACGCGATAGTTGAGGTTACTGACTTGAAATTTTTCAATCCTCAGATTTGACGTTGAGCAAATGCATTAGAAAATTTACGCGACGTCTAGTAGGTAACATGCACAAGTAAAGCCCTACTGATGTCCTGAACGTCATCATGGGAAACTGTACGAGAAGAGTACCAGAGGAATTTATATCGTAAACAATAATAAGTAAATTGAAATAATTTTATGAAATTTTATCGCCATGACTGAAAATGAAATAAAAAAGGGTCTACTTGATGTGTCTGTTATTCCATAAAATAGCAGTCTTCATAATATGCCAGGCTTTGGTCTTCAATATCAAATGAGAAATGATACTGGACTACCTCTGTTGTGGTAGGCTGAATTTTTCTACAGCTGGTGGTCAGATTCTTGCTACATTTGAAAAGTTGCCCAAACGTGAAATGGGCGAGTGGGATAAATGCAACTGTGTTTAGTTTTTAAGCCCCTTTGATAGATTTAATTAACTTGAGTTAGGTTACGTTAGATTAAGTTAGACTTGGTTTGGAATATTTTCATTTGTTAAATTTGGTTCTATTAGGCTGCTAGGTTAAAAATTAATATTATTTAAAAAAAAACGACCTTGAACGTTCTCACCAGCAAATTTCTCAACGCAAGGCAATCCAATCTAACCAGGTCTTAGCGAACCTGAAAAATCGTATGTTTATCCCGTAGTTGTGAAAGAAACCACATCTAAAGTGACGAAGTTAGAGAGCTTGTGGTATTTATTAGCAACTTTAGATGTTGTGGTATTTTTTTTAATATACAACTACAGGCCAAATATGTGATTTTTCAGGTTAGGTAAGACCTGCTTAGGTTAGACTTAATGATATTAGGGTAGATATTAACATTTGATGCTAATTTTCAATCCTCGGTTGATCTTCCTAGGTAAGCCCACTCACCTATAGGCATGCTCTCGTGTAGGCAGGTTTTCCATGCTGAATATTTCCTACATGGGTTGTTTCCCAGTAAAAATTCTCCCATACGAGCAGTTTTTCCACAAGCAGTTCTCCCACATAAGCCGTTCATCCACGGACAATTTTGCCATGGGCTGTTCCCATTCACCCCGTGGCAATCCCTCCGATGTGTTCATTGAACACGAACACCAGCGAGGCCATTGCTGGCCGCGTAGCCCATTCCGGTTGATGACTCATGACCCCTCATTTCTTTTCGCTTCAGACGATCCTCATTGTTACGTAAATCCATGGTATCTCTCAGAGTGCATCTTCAGTAACTATCCTACAATCATCAACATAACTTAGTTCATTCATACAAATCGTTAGCACTGCTCGACCAACCACAGCGTCACGCGACATGGAAAGACCGACGCATAGTTGTTCACTGGAAACCCTCTCACAGCGCAAATAACGTTGAGACCCTTCTTAAGATCACACTTGATTGCACTGTGTATGCATTCATGAGAGTAAGGGCAGAGCCACCAAATTATGTTTAATTACACACATTTTTTTACCTATAATTTGGCTCTTTAACATGCAGCCGCCCGCCATGCGTAATCATTCTTAGTTACCTCTTTGGGGTGGTGATAATATTCGACCTCTTTAGCGCCGTAAAAAGTGTCTTTGGAGTCAGTTAGGCATGTAAACATCGCCGCCACGTTACCGATAGGCTTTCACAAATGGAGGGCAAATATGCAGAGTGGCCTAACCCACAAAACACAGAATTTTAGGACACTCAAGTTAGAGGCTTGGTGTTCATCGCAGGGTTGCCAAACTGGCTTTTCCCAGCTAAGTTACTAAAAATTATCACTTAATCCACTCTGATAGTTTTGACATCAGATTTGTGGATTAGGCCACTCTGCATGTTTGCCCCCCAAATATGCATTTGAGGCAGCGAACTGTATGCATGATAATCGATGATTCAACGAAAAAGTTAGCATGGGTCTAACTTCACTTACAGTTCTGTCCTAAAGCCGCAGCAAGTTAAGAATTTATCTTATGCAACACGTAAAACCCTAACATGACACGGATTAACCAACGCTTTAAGCGATGTGTGTCCCGACACTTAACATTCCGCATCGAATAACGAATGACACGCTGATCCCTTTGTTGTTGCTGCAAAAAGCATGGGATTAACAAAATTGTGAACTATACTTTCACATACAAAATAACACAGTCAGTATCGCAAAGACACAAGAACATAAGTACAATAAATAAGCTTTGTTGACTGCCTAAATCATACGTGTAGATTACCATTTATTACTTGACAAACCTCATCCAGAAAGCTTTGAGAAAGCATCACATTGGTATCATAGAAAGAAGCACGCTATAGTAGCACCGGCACGGGCAAATAAGACGCATCCCCATTTCATCAGGTCAGATTCAGGAAAAAGTTTTTAGTATATTTAACCATATACTAGCAGGACGCTTGGAAATTCCACTGACAATGTCATCAATAAGCCAGGTGGACCCGTGAAAAAATTCGGTTATCATTACTTAACAAATTTTAACATAACATATTCCACCCTAATCTATCTCAACCTAACATATTCTAACCTATCTGGTCTTAAACAATGCTAACCAAATCTATCCTAACCTAACCTTACCTAACCTAACCTATCCTATCCTAACCTAACCTTAACCAATGTCATCGTTAGGCTAGGTGGACCCTTGGAAAAATTCGGTCAACATTACATAACAAATTCTAACACAACATATTCTAACCTAACCCATCCTAACATAACATACAGGTATACTAACCTATCCTATCCTACCAGAAGCTATCCTAATAGTATGTCAAACATGAAAAAACCGTAAACCCATGAAAATTTTTGTCAACATAACCTAACCTATGCTAACCTAACCTATCCAATCCTAACCTAACCTATCTTATCCTAACATTTCAATGCATTAAAAGGCGATCTTTTAATGTAACACTCTGGAATTCGGTATCCATGAGACCGCAAACACGGATTAGGAGCGTTAAGCACGAACTTAGTTTTAAGCGTATTTAATATATAGATCGTAGAAAACAGGCTAGCTGTGCATTGATCAAATAAAAATATATCTGTATAAAAGCAACAATCTGGCAACGATCATACCGTAGTTTTATTCCTCGCCAACAGATGGATTGCATTATCGGTAGGTAAGGGTGCGTTCACACTACGAGCGGAGCGAGCGGCGCAAAGCGGCGCGGAGCGGAGCGTCAATAATGCTTGTACACGTTCGAATGCAAAAACGCTCGGCTTTTCACACCACAAGCGGAGCGGAGCAGCGCGGAGCAGAGCGGAGCGGAGCGGCGCGCTCGGGAAATTCGTTGGGACTTTTTGATGCTCGCGGCGAGCGTTTCTCTTTGGCTCCGCCTTTGGATCGTCATATCTTACAGGGGTAGAATTGTCGTTTGATTTCAAAAAGTATACTATATAACTAATGATTTGAACAACTAATCATATGAAAAGTATAACTGATGGTGTAGCATGTAATATTTTTGGTTTAATTCTGCCCATTTGGGTTCATTAAGCATTTATTTCTTTTTTCTTCGGCTTTTTCTGATTTGTTAATTTATCATTGCATCAACTTAATTAATCTTTTTTGTTTTCCTTGTTATGTAGTTTTATTTCTATTTTGTTATGCTGTGTATCTTATTTTATTATCTTGCTAAAGGAATAATTGTGTGCGATTTTTGAATAAAGTTTTGATAAAGTTTAAAATGGGAGGAAAAGGAGGCCGTATGGGGAGGAGGACGCCTCAATGAGTGTCTGACACACAATAAGCTGCAAAATATTATGAGCTTAGGTGATTTTTTCTAATACTAATGAAAAACACTTCAGTATTTTGAGATTTTTCGATTAGGACAAGTCAGTATTTGTCAGTATTTTTCACTTAGCTTTCTCTGGTACAACCCTGAATTTCTGAAGGGAATTATTTTACCTGCACTCACCCTAAAGTCACCACAAGACGCTCCTTTATTCTTTTTGGCCTACGAAAACCTGTCATCCTATAAAGTAATACAGCCTTTGTGTAAAGACTTTAATTTTGCTTGAACTACTTTGGTTTACATGTATCCTCAATAATAAGTAAATACTCGAAGAATTACGATTCATCTCTCCTCAATGCTTCGAAGAGATAGTGGTATTCTCCCTTGCGATCTCTCCTCATATTGATGGGATGGACCCAGTATTTCCGTTTCTGTTTCTTGCCGTCGAGCTATAGGACCGTACTCGCGAAATCCTCCATAGCGACTGATTCATGTGGACGTCGCTCTGCTCAGCTTGCATGTGAGCACACGCTCCGCGCCGCTCAGTGCCGCTCCGCTCCGCTTGTAGTGTGCACGCACTCTAAGAGTGGTGATCAGCTGATGTTTACGAACGCAAGTCCCAGCATTTCAGAATGGATTTATTTCATTTTTACGAATTCATTTTTAAAGCTCCACTAATAACACAATAATACCACCAATAAACTAAGGATGCAAGGAGTTTAGAGTAGGTAGAAGTACTGAGTGTACGCTGGGTTAGTGGGTATCAGAGAGATTAGCCTAGGCCCACGGGAGGTCTCAAACTTCACCTACTATATACAAAACACGGGGAAATTTTTTCAGCTGGAATTTTGATAAATATGCATCTTATATACGGTCAAATACGATAAATATCGTAATGTTTTAGAAGAGACTTCGAAAAAACCAGCTGTGAACCTGGATCTTTCTCCTATAAGTGTGTTCTCACATAGGTAGATTTTCATGCAGCCTTGTTCCCTTAGGCTAAGTCCAGACTGAACACGTTGGCGCTCACGCGCGCGTACGTAGGCAGTAGCTGCAATATCAAATACATGTATTCCCTTGAGAGGGTCTACACTAAACGTGGACGCGCGCAAGCAGACCAAGAAAGAAAGAAAGAAAGAAAGAAAAGAAGAAAAACAGTTTATTTCCAATACAGATGGTACAAAAGTACCATCATTGGTTTTTAATTATCTTAAAGTTAATACACTTAGATAATACACACACGAGTATTGTAATACCCATGTCACTAGTCGAAAAATGATTGAGGGCAATGTACTCCTAATCTTGCTTAAACTAAATTTGATGATACATGTAATGATAATTATAAGAGAAAACACAACTTCATGACTTTTGACAGTTTACACATACATGACATGAAGCTTCGCAATTCTTGACGCCAGGAAATACTTTATGAATCGCTTGTTTAGGCCGATGTTCCAAAATGTTATTTCAACGAAAGCGTGAAAGAAAAAAATATATATACGAGTATAAGCAGGAGGAACACGAAAATTGCAAGTTTTGTATTTCTAATTAAATCATTTTAACAGAACGATCATTAGTTGATATGCATTTTATTTAAATATAAATGGATGATCACACAAAAATGTATGTTTTTTTACGTGAATGCTTTATAATAATAAAGAGATGACGAGTTAGGTAATGTTACAAGTTGAGAGTAAACAGGAAGAGACCATTATCTCTAGTTTAAAATGCCAGTTGTCGGTTTAGTACACACATGTGCACATGTACATGTAAATATATACACACATACGTGCACATACATACCTACGCACATACATACACCCAACGCGTACACATACACAAATACATTTCTATGCATCGAGGAAATCACAAGACATACGCGTTCTTTAAAATACTGTGCGATGTTCTGCAATATAGGATAATGAGCAAAGGAAATTCGTGGCAACTTTTTCAGTGTGTGTTGCTGCTTACAATTTCTAATGAAATATTCTAACGATGTTTAATTAAATATTGCATCGGAAAGATTATTGGTTCATAAGCGTCTGATTTATCAAATGTGGGTGACCGCGCAACAAACATATATATATATATATGTTTTTTAGAAATGCTTTATAATAATGAAGTGAAATGAAGCATTACGTAGTGACACATTCACCCATCTACGCATGCATAGCGTGCACACGTACACACATACACAAGTAACATGTGCGTAAATATCAGCGTAAACTAGTCAGTATAAACTAGCATTCCAATTGAGAAACACCGAGAAAATACCTTTTATTACGGCCAGAATTTTATGAAATTTCCGTACCAGAAATAGTGGCACAAAACAGTCTGTCTGAGACCAAAGCGTGCAGGCGCTGCATCTCGCTGTCAAAATTCAGGATTACTTGGGAGAAATATTTGACGCTGCACGGCGCGTTCAGTGTGTCTCGAGCAGCCGTGAGTGATGGATGTGGAGCTGCTACTCTCTTCTATTCAAGCAGTGCCTGCCATTGAACGGGCGCATCAGCGTGCAGTGTAGCCACCTCCATTCAAATGAAAGCGTGAGACAGCGTGAAGTGTACGCACGCGTTAGCGCCAACGTGTTCAGTCTGGCCTTAGCCTTAGGGTACGGCCAGACTGAACGAGGTGGCGCTGATGCGTGCGTACGCTTCACGCTGTCTCACGCTTTCATTTGAATGGAGGTGGCCACACTGCTCGCTGACGCGCGCGTTCATCGAGAAGCATCGGGGGCAGGGTTGCCGATTTAGCCCGAGCCTTTTTCAATATCTTTTAGTCCTTAAATTTTAAATTTATCCCTGGCGCTTTTTTAAACCCTTTTTGTACTAGTTTAACTCGTTTTTAGTCTGTTTTGTTCATTTTATATTAAAATTTAGAGTTGAAGATACGTATCGAGTACTTATAAGAAAATCTCTGTAGAAGTTCAAAATTTAGCATATTTAGAGCATTTTATACACAATTGTTGTCTCTATGTATAGTATCTACTCAAAATTATCAAAACTTTATTGCATCATCCGGTTAGAATCAAGTTCATTGCTCGTTGTAACTCCAATGGTTTGGTCCGACAGAAGGGATGAGAAAGTAACTTATTCTGTTCTATTTAGTGGCAGTTTGGCATGAAAACAGTGGCAGTAACATTGTGCGTGGTAATTTTACTTGATTTACTGTAGGAATTCGCTCAAAGTCTTCAGTTTTGGCATTATTTCAGCATAATGTTCTTTTTTTGATCTGCGATCGACAAAATAAAACCACCATGGAAAAAGAGGACACGCAAAAGTTCAGAAACGAGTGGCTGAATAATCCTAGGTATAAAGATTGGTCGCAGCGAATTGAAGGCGACAGTGCAAAATGTCGTATGTATTGCAAATGTGTAATTTCTGCTAAAACATATGACATAAATAGACATATTTCTAATGCAAAACATAAGACAGCTATGAAACCTTTCGGTGCTCAGCGGTCTACTCTGCTTTCTTTTGTTAAAGTGGAAAATAATGACACCAAAAGAGTAGAGTGTAAACTTGCTCTTTTCCTTGCTTGCCATGGTGCCATTTCTCAGTCAGATCATTTAGGTTATGTTCGCAAAGCCCTCTTCTCTGTTAGTACAAGTTGCAACGACTTGAAACTCCACCGTACCAAGTGCACAGGTATAATTTGTAATGTTCTGGCTTCCTATTTTCAAGAAGATTTTGTCGAAGATATTGGTGATGGGAGTTTTAGCCTGATAATTGATAGAAGCAAAGATTTTTCAACTAATAAATTATTGGGCCTGATTATTAGATATTTCTCGAAATCGAGAAACTATATTGTAGCTAGTCTGCTGGATTTAATTCGATTGAATGCAAGCAATGGTGTGGCTATTTGCAATGCAGTTCGATCAAAGCTGAAAGAAAATGTCTTGAGGTTGGAAAATCTTGTTGGCATTGGCAGTGACAACGCATCAGTCATGACTGGAAAACGCACTGGTGTGCATGCTCAGCTGAAAACAGAAACACATAACTCAATTCTCATCAAGTGTGTATGCCATCCCGTCCAATTTGCTGGATCCAAGTTCAGTTGTACAAGCACTTCCTCGACATTTGGAGTTCCTCTCATCAAAGAATCTTACAAATGGTTTATCCATTCATCTCTGAGGCGAAACAAATACAATGTAATGTATGGAACACTGAATGATGATAAACTGCCTTTGAAATTAATTATGTGTAGCCAAACTAGATGGTTATTAATTTATTAATTGCCAAAGCAGTTTATCGAATCCCCGATCAGTGGATTGAAATGAAGACCAATTTAGAAATTACAAAATCTCAAAACGTTGCTACAATTCTGAACAATTGTTCTCAATGTTTTGTGATGAACGAAACTATCTTGACTTATCCTTTTTGAAACCAATTTTTGATGAGGTTAGCAGAACGAATAAACTGTTCAAGTTGTTGAATGATTTGCAACAATTAATTTGCTCTCATGCTTCACAGATTGTTATTTCTGGCACAACAATAATTTGATGAAAATATAAACATCAGAGATAAGTTATATGGCAATCCATGTCTAGGTCACATGTTTGAAACAGAATTTACCAAAGCAAGTATCGAAGATGATGAAAAGAAGTACATTCGGCAATGAAGCATCAATTTCTTAATTGAGCTAATAGAATTTCGATCGCGTCTTCCTCACAATTACATAATTTTGAAATCAATTAAGCATCAAGTCTTGCTTGAATCCTATAAAACCTGATCTAATTCCATTTGCAAAAATGTTTCTCACCAATCGCTCAGACCTTACTTTACTAGATTTTCAGAGATAGCAGTTGCAAACAGTGCCTTGGTAGACAGTGAATAAAGAAAGAAGTACATGCAATTTATGAGAAGTTCTCAATTACAGAGATTCCTCAGATGAAAATCCCTTTCGAGAACTTCGCAAATTCGCTTTAATGATTCTGTGTCATTCTAATGCTGATGTTGAGAGAGCATTCAGCCAAGTAAACATCATTAAAAACAAGCTTCGGAACAAGATGAATGTACTCGTATCAACAATAAATAGTATACTGACAATACGACATAGTCTAAAACGTTTTAGAAAATGCTGCTATGACTTTGATGTTCCCCTGGATGTAATAAAGAAAGTTGGGACCAATAAAATATATGAAACCGGAAAGACCGAAGCTGCTGATGAATAATTGAAATTAGTTGCTACATTGGATGACGAACTTCAGGACATCTTTGGTTCAGCTCATTAAAGGGAAGATTATAGGTCACATTTAAATCAAAATAGTGATTTAAAGAAATAGATTGCTTATGAACACCCTGTCGCTGTGCTGATGGTGAGAAGCGTCTCAAATGGCAAGCACTGCCTGAATAGAAGAGAGTAGCAGCTCCACATCCATTACTCACGGCTGCTCGAGACACACTGAACCGCACTGAACGCGCCGCGCAGCGTCAAATATTTCTCCCAAGTAATCTTGAATTTTGCCAGCGCGACGCAGCGTCTGTACGTTTTGGACTGCTTGCGCCCGTCCGCGTCTAGTGTGGCCGCTCTCGTTGCAATACATGTTTTTAATTTCGCAGCTACTGCCTGCGTACGCGCGCGTCAGCGCCGACGCGTTCAGTCTGGCCGTAGCCTTAGGGGAAATATCCAGAGTCAATTCTCTCACATGTGCAGTTTTTCCACTGGCACTTCTCAGCATTGGTGAGAGACAAATGGAAGAAAATATGAATTCCATCTCCCATAAAGTGCGTTAATGTAGCCGTAATTTTATCACTGCAGGCTTCTCTACAGAAGACTACAATGTTCAAACTTCAAAGGCAACGCAATGATAGAAACTTGTAGTGCTGAAGTACTAGGATGAAGTGGTTGTAAATTACTAAAATTATGGAAAATTTAACCATAAAATATTCAATAAAGTTAATACAAAGTTGATTATCAGTTTGTCAATATTGCATACAATGAAAGACTAAATTAAACTTTACGCTGAAATCCAGGACACATAACTTTGCTCTCACAATAAACACATTCCCTGCTCCGCACGGGCACAATGCCTGGTTCAGTACGTCTGTCATCAGTAAATGTTTATTTTGAAGACGTGCTTACAAGGAGACAAACGAAATTCCTTCACTAGTGCGTCTGGAAGTTATTTTAATCACGTAGGCTAGAAAGTTGCATTCAATTATTGAAAAATTTCACTTGCATCTTTGGTAAGAAACTCAGTGAGTGGTTAATAATTGAAGAATACCCATCATATCTTCAAATCTTCTGAATTCCATTTTGATTGTATCCGCAACAACCTGAGAGTACTGTGTTACGGATGATGCAAGCAATGCGATATATTTTAAGTATGCTTTTGTTCGCAGCGGTAATTAATGCATAGCTTTGAATATTCTAAGTTTACAATTTTCATACAAAATGCGCTTGTTTTTCGTACAGAAGGAAACACGGGAGAAGAGAGCGTGCTCACCAAGCGAGGTTGAGGCCGAGCAGCAGCGTCGTGGAGTACCGCCAGCCCGGCGCCCAGGGGTCGTCCAGGTGGAGAGGGAAGCAAACTCCGTTGCTGCCGTAGAACACGAGTTGGTACTGCAGCGCTGCACACACGGGCTGTTTTACTGGACTTGTGTACCAGCTGATACTGCAGAGCTGTTCCTGCGCTCTGTGTTATTGCTTTTGAGAAACAGCTGACGTGAATTCACAAATTCAAAGCAAAATACGTAGAATTCGATTCAAAAGCCCCTTAAGCATCAACAAAGCATCTGAAAACAGAAATTTACCCACAACAGTTCAGTGTCCACCTGACACTTTCAACGAAATTTAAATTTTTGACTTTTCCTCGCCCTGGAAAGAAAAATTTTGCTGAAGTGCAGACTTAAATATGAATTTTTACTGCTGAAAATTTTTTATTCAAAAATGTTAATTTAATAATTCAGAAATGTTCATAAAAACAAGGTTACATTACCAATTAGATTTTCTAAAGGAGAAAAGTCCATATAATACCAAAAATTTCGCTTCAGCTTTGAAAAGAATTCCTGGCAAGGAGAAATTTGTGTTAATGTTTCTTTACTTCTATTTAAACTGACAATGAGGGATGAAGAATTAGTATCGCAAATAGCAGAATTCACTTGAACAGCAAATAGGAGGATCATGGACTGAAGACCCTCTTTTCTGAATATTCTACGTATTTGAATACTCACTGTAGTAAGAAGAATATGATGAGTAAATCGGAAGTACTCGGATACAAAAAAGGCATAACTTTCCATGGAGTTACTCGAACTTAATTAAAAAGTTTATCGTTACAGTAAAAACCCACAAACTCACGAAAAGAAATACTGTACCACGCATGTAATTTTGAATTATCACTAGCATAAAATTTTACACAGTATTTAATGCAATTTAAAAATTATGAAGATTTGACAATAATGTCTTATAAACGGAGCCTATGTTGTCAGCATGTTGCTGTGATCGTATAGTCAACGAAAAGAGTAAGCTTTCTTTAGTATATAAAAATTTGAAATAAAATCCACTGCCCTCGAAAAGGAAAGCAAAAAACAAAAGTTCCTCCGTGAGGAGGAAAAGTAATAAAAGTAATAAAAGATGAGACTTTTGGTGCTTTCACAAAGTTGCTCTTAAATAAGTGAAGCGTACGTACAATAAGACTCGAAAAAGATCATCTTGAAAAGTGTTTTTTATTGAAACAAAGCCTTCAAGTTTGTCAATTGTCAACAGGCATAGTAATAATGAAATTCTTCCTTGTTTCATTTTATAGTGAAAAGCGAAATTTGATCTGCAACACAAACTTTAATTCCAAATTCTTCCCTTTCGCCGCTTACTCTTTTGTGCTGCCCGCGGTCCAAGATGCTGGTCAAATATTGTTCAGTCTCAGATAAATTGAAAAAAAAATTACGTTCCTAATCCTGCTCAAATTTTGGAAAATTTTTAAAAATACCTACTCACCTGTTATGGAAAGTCGAAAATAGCGAATTCTCAATTACGAAAAATACGTTCAAAGCATCAGAAAGTGTTGGATGGTATCTCGTAAGTTTTATTCTTTGTGATGTGGGTAGGTTTTGTTTTGAGATATTCTACTCATCGTCAGCCGGCGTACTGGTTATTTCCCATTGAGAACTACAGGGGAGGTAAAGCCAAACCCAACCACCATACGATCCAAGCGAGAATGAGGTCTAAGACGTGGACTTACACTGGCTCATGAGCAAGCTGAAATGTGTACGAGAAGACTTTTCCGTGCCTCCGTGACGAGAATTTTGAAAGAATTTTATTTTTGTACATTTGCTGTCCCTCCTTGACATGCACCTCCAATGCTCACTTATTTGGCCCATGCGGACACTCACTTCATTCATTTCGTTCACCCAGGCTGGGACGTTGTATCTGGCCGCAGTTTACAAAGTAACCTACCCGCCTCATCTAATGCCTCCTTCATCTCCAGACTTGCTCTTAGAAATCATGACGTCTTCATTGCAATGGTTTGAGATTTCACCCCGATTGTGAGGAATCGAAGGGAGAATAATCAAATGAGTTCCACTAAATCATTCCTTTCGCATCGAATGGAGTTGAGTATGTTTGGAAAATTTGAGGAGCAGAAACGCAGGGATACTTTTTATGTTAAATACATGAGTGTATAATTTGTTTTACGAAAGTGTTTTCAAGTTTACGAGTTTCAGCATCAGTTCGTCTCATAAGATTAGACCATCTAAACCTAAGAAATATTCTCCTCACGTATTCTCTGGCAACATCAGTAGGGACCTCAATTTATCACTGCAGCAAATGATTTGTATAAAGTAATACTTCGTCACAAAATTTTATTTAAACAGTGTCGTGATTGTTATCATTGGGACACATTGTCATGTGTCTACAAACGTTTGTATCTCTTCCGCATTAATGAGAAGTCATATTAGACGAATGCTTGTTCTTTCTCTCCGAAAAGAATTGCAATCCCTACGAGAAGAAATCAATCTCATTACAAAGCTTACGACATCGGTATCAAAATCTCAGAGAAACTCATGAATAAATTTATCAACATTGTTCTGTTTCGGTTGCCAATGCTGTTCCTCGTCTCCTTTCATGCTCATCCCTCCCTAGCTGTCCGCGACCAACTCCATGAAGACGCCTTCAAAAGTAATCAATCCTTCTCTCGTTTCTCACAGTATTGCATTTCATTACAGTCTTTTTGGAGCATCTTAGATGTGAGGCAAATTAAAGGTAGTTGAGGTAAATTTTAATATCGTCAAGAAATTTTATATTATTTTTACCTAATTTCCATCTAAACTCTTGCGATATTGTGCGTAAGTGGTCATGACTTACACACAAGGTGTATAAACATGTGTAGATTCCTAATATATGTTTGTTGTATGTGATGTATGTTGTTCACATACATTGGGTCTTTTTTTATTTATTTACGATTAAATATGGGAATTGCAGTCGTCCTGTGGAACAGTGCAGCGTTTATAGAACAATATTGTAACTGATGCCAATTTCAGAGGTCATGATGTTCATTTTTGAGCCCTTTCCGTTTGTTTGTTGGAATAAGCTAGAGCCTCTAGACTTCCATTGTAATTGATGATAGAATAAATATGAAAGTTAAATTCGGAGAATTAGTTTTACCTTACGTAACTAATATGTTCCAGTGATAAAATGAAGACCTCGACTCTGTCGATAGTTCAAGAAAATTTGTGAGTACAACGTACCATTTGCTGCAATGACTTAATGTATTGGCTTGAGCAAATGCCGGGCTCCACGACTCTTCTACGTATTAGGGGTACCGGAAAGTTCTGACCCCTTTTCGTTAACTTAACTTTAAAACATTTGAATAGGCCCAAATAGCTGTTTTTAGGTTAGATCATATGTCAGACATTAAATTAATCTTCATGTTTAATTGAATGTACTCCAGTTAATATTTTAAACACATCTATAGCCCATGTGCATGGAAAAGAAAAGTTTCAAAGTAAATCATATGCGTCATTGCTTGTTGCATTAATTCCACAAAGGTCAAAATCCAACAACAGCAGTGAAAAACATAAACGCTGTTTATCCAGAAGGTGTGAGTGTTAGAAACTAGCGTAGATGGTTTTTGAAATTTAAAGAAGGCAATTTAAATTATTGCCTGCGTTGCTTTATTGTTTGGTGAGAGTTCATGAGCAAGCCAGACTCCCTCTCTATACACCTTTCCAATATTTTTCAGATGCTGACAGCGTTTGACAGCGTTCATGTATTTCACCACTGTTGTTATATTGCTACCGTTGAGGAATTCATACGACATGTAATTACGCTTATGATTCACTGTGAAATTTTTCTCTTCCATGAGCTATGGGTGTGTTTTAAATCTCAATTGGAGTATTTCAATTAAAGGTGAAATATAACTTGATATCTGACATATTATCTGACCTAAAAACTGCTGTTTGGACTTATTCATATGCTCTAAAGTTTGGTTGAAGAAAAAAGGACAGAACTTTCCGGTACCCCTAATATTATTTAATTATGAGTCGGACCAGGTGTGCGCGTGGGAAACTGATACTTTATACACTCATTTGACAGAGAAAGTATATGCATATACATATCACTCCCCATCACCTAAGATTTTTCAAATCCTTGTCAGCTTCGCTCCTAGCAAAATCATCTGTATATTGAAGCAAGCTCTACTTCGCTCCTCTGATTTTTCACAAATAGCTCACAATATCCAACCAATCCTGTGACATCACGATTTCTATGGGCGTGCTTGGAGACATGGTAGACATTGCCCTAACAGTTAACTGGTTCTCATAAGTATTTCTGCACTTCGCTCGGTGACTCGGTGTTAACATTTACAATATTTATTGAAGCGATGAGTTGACAACAAATGTGATGGAGTACCACATCACTGAGACGATAGAAATTAAATGTAGGATGAATCGGAGGCTTCAAACTACGGTTGCCAAGTTAATCTTTCTGTAGGCTAAAATCCCTAAATTTGATTTTCATTTGAATACATTTCAATCGTGAATACTCTGCTGGTGAACCAGCGTAGTCGCGAGATACTGGGTGGTTACCAAAAATTAAGCCAATTTAGCATCTTGGCTTCAAACTGTGGAGAGGAGCAAACATTTAACTTACAAACATTTGACGTCATAAAAAGAATTGAATGCATCATAAAAAATCAATAACTTGTTAATAATTTTTACGTATTATTACGTAATAATATACGTATATTAAGTTAAACTCATGGTTAGCCCGATGTTCTCAGATTTAAAAACTAAAACAGCTCGCACTTTCATGACACTATCATTAGGTACACACACCCATGAACATCACACCAAATGATTTAGGTATGATGTTCCTTAAAACCAGAATGATTTCAAGCAATCATATGAAGGAAAATTAGCTCGCTCTGTGCCCCTTCCACAAAGTGTGTGAGTTGAAAGTAAATACTAGCACCGTGTTGCTCCTATTTCCTGTTAGTATTTAAAAAGGAATCGAAATCTCAATTCGAGATTGACCGATTTAATTTCAAAATCTCCATTTCTCCACAAATTGTATTTCTCCACAAATTGAGTGTGTATTTTTCAGCATCACACCAGAATGTCTTTTTCTTCTCTTACTGCAAATCAACAACAACATAACTTAAATGCCTTGCCAACACGTGCAGGGCGCTGCAAAAATTGTACACACACTTTGAGCTGTCATAAAAATTTATTTGCCAGGCTGCATAAAGAAATTTTTCGAAAAAGTGAAGTAAAACTCAATATTACAAATGAGTTAACTTTTTGATAAACTAAATGATTTAAAGGTTAGAAAAAATATTCAAACTGGTGGCCTGCAGAATCGATACATACTAGAGAACGAATCACAACATGCAGTTCCGTACTCTGCACCAATTAAGGTGTGCAATGGGATTTATGGGCGCTTTCAAAGAAATGTGAGCAAAATTTGAATTGGCAAAGTAAATGTACTTTCTAATCAACATTCCTTATTGAATTGGTGTACCATTGAATTCCTGAACATAGTTACTGAAATATTCCGTCAACAGGTGGCGAAATCATTGATCGAGCTTCGCAAAATAATGGGCATACGTGTAGCTTTTGAGAGCGGAACAAAGTTACTCAGTGGAAGTTTGAGGATTTACTGAGGTTGAGAGACACTGGAGACGTGAGTATGGGTCGAGCAATGTGCACAGAGATCCCATTGAGGACCTTGGTGCGAAGTACGGAATCAGTTATGTCTCGTATTCAGAAATGTATCGGTTCTGAACACCACCAGTTTGAATATTTAATATAACCTTTCGAACACTCATTTGAAAAAAAAACACTCTCATTTGTAAAATAGAATCTCTCCAAACTTTTCTTAAAATCTAAGCATGTAGATTAACAAATAAATTTTCTAAGGCAGATCAAAATGTGTATACATTTTTTGAAGCACACTACTTTGCTTAATTGGATCTACTCCTTGTCTGAATTTTTTTAATGAACTATTTCTTGACAATTGAAAACAAACATTAAACATGCTGGTCAATTTAGTTTTCCACCACTATTGTCACCGATATTGATATCATTCACCCGGCAGTTACTCCCACTTTATTAAAGAGTGTGCCCTAATATCTGAAGTGAGGGAGTGTGTAAAAGCAAGCTGCACCATCACCCGGCAGTTACTCCCACTCTATTATAAAGTGTGCCCTAATATCTGAAGTGAGGGAGTGTGTAAAAGCAAGCAGCACCATCACCCGGCAGTTACTCCCACTCTATTATAAAGTGTGCCCCAATATCTGAAGTGAGTGAGCGGGCAAGCGCACCAGGCAGCACAGCGATGGCCAGTCCCAGCACCCAGACCCCCGCCAGCAGCACCCTCGTGTGGGACGCCCCTAGGCGCGGCCGCTCCAGGGGCCAAGTGATGCACTGCCACCGCTGCACCGATAGCACCGTCAGCAGCAGCAGGGACACCTGCGCGGATAGCCAAGCGAGGTCTTCTATCATTTTTCCTGAGACTATGAAACTCGGTGCTTCTACAGTTGTTTTCTGCAATTCCGTTAAACCCATTTTTGATAAAAAACGAATTACTAGCTAAATTAAACTAGCGTCGTGAAATTTGAACTAGTTTATTTCAATTTCTACGAAGGAGAAAATTTAAGCACTCTACCAACTAGAATTCTATCTGTCATAGAATCAATAAGATCATGTTTAAAACAGAAAGACATTGTACTTCAAAAATTGCTCAGTTGAAATTAATATACCAATCTCAACAACACGTGCATGTCCAATATAAGTTTGGTCAGAACGTTCTCGTGAAAACATGGGATCAGAACAAAGAAAAAAGACTTCATAAATCAGCGATTTTGTCGTACTTACACATTATTCTCTCTCAATTAATAAGAGACTTAAAGAACGGATAAAGATTATTGACAATTAATTTCATAGGCAGCCATTACCACTGTATAGAGTTTGGTGACTGAGGCGGACATTATTGTTATGTTTCACACAACCGCCTAGGTCGCATTTACGTTCAATTGCGACGCTACGAAGAAGATCTGTGTCTGGTCAATGTAATTCCTATAATACTTCTAAAAGAATCAATATTGCCATCTCATTAGAGATCTATTTACGTCAAAACGATGAAGCTTCTTTTATCCTGCAGCAATCTTCTGTACCACGAACCTATGATCCAGCACACATCGGCATCAGTTGAATGAAAATCCTCATCACCTCTACCCTGCGCCTCTCCGCGCCCTCAACGAGAGTTCAAAGTCAGAGAGGGTTCCTTAATCCCTTCGAAGAATAAATTTATATTTTTATGGTAGTAATCACGTAGAATGTAGTTCATTTCATAGAGATTAAATGTAGTATCTGTTACTTCAATAACTAATTCGGATTATGGGTCGCTACACCAATTAAATTTGAGTTACTGCCACGACGCGTGACGTATAGAATGCTTGGCTCTGACGTTTACCGAGGACCAAGCATAGCATTACGGATGAGGCTCTCATGACCGTAACACATTAGTGTTCCTTCTTCGGATCATTGGCATCAGGCGATGAATCGGTAATATTTCGAAGTGGAAAGCAACTGTGGGACATGAGCGTAATTGACTCAGGCATTGCAGAGTTGTGTGACTCTTCATAAAACATCAGAGGATGAGAAGACAAATCTCGCCAGGATTATAATTGTTTAATTTCAATTGAAAATACGATCAGCCTCTAAGCATTCAAATCACCGAAACTCAAATGGACTGGTAAGATAAGTCTTCATTATTATCGTGTCAAATCAAGCATTTTTCTCAACAGCTTTGGGATATTGAGTTGTCAGCGTTCATGTTTCAATCGTGAAATAAGTACTTTATCATGTTTTAATTCCCTGTGTAAGTTAGAAAGAGCGAGAGTGAGGAATGGAAAGGAAGAGATAATATCCAGAAAATGACACTGAAAATGCACTGGTGACTGATTGCCTTGAAAAATACGGCTTTACTGCTGTACTCGGTAAGCTCACCAAAAGTAATCACTTGATCACGATGGATGAAATGAATCATTCAATCAAAATATTCATTAAATGAATTCATCATGTCAATATTGTTTGTCGCATTGAAGACTGGGGGCGGCGTATTCGAAATATAAAATAAAAGGGATTCCTAAAACAAAGTAATTCAAGTAGTATAAAATATCAACTCTAACAATTGATGACGCAGCAGTAGGGCTGACACACCAGCCTAAATAGATAACTCTATCAACTGATGGCACAGAAGGGGCATAAAATAATCTAGGAAATATGTACTCTTATATTATCTGCTAAGAGAGTTCGGTATGAAAGACTTGGATTAATTGGTTCGGAGCACAGAACCGGAGACACACATTATTTGTCGCTAAAGCACCGAGCTAGGAACTGGGATTAACTGGAGTGGGTGCAACATTCTGAGTTGAGACATTAACTGGTGCAGTAACATCCCAGTAGGGTCAGATTTTTAGTCGTAGATTTCATCTTTTTTAGTCTCAGATTTTTTATTTTTTTTTCAGATATTTTTAGTCGCAGCAGGGTCAGAGCTAGCGTGACTAAAACGAAGGGAGACTAAAATAACAGCACTTATGCTATTGTCCACATCGAAGTATGCTTCACTTTGTAGAACTTGCGCGCCCAATCTATTTTTTAATTTCATTGATTTAATTTATTTGGCTCCGTATTTGAGCCCAATCCGAAATACGGAGCCAAAAGTGTAGCCAATACCGCACGAGCAAATCAGAAACAGGAGTCGCGCGTCAAATTCGCTCATGTGGTATACGTTCGGAACGTGAACGAAGATTTTCAATAATTATCATCACCATGATCAATGGTTTTTCAATTCCATATCAAAGTAAATATGAATTTCAGTAGTGTAAACAAAAAATTCCGAATAGTTAGAGATAAACCAAAAACATAGGCACGCATAACAAAAAATTACATTGCAGTCTGTGTATGTTCTTTTGGGAAGATAGAGAATGTACTTAAATTTGTCAGCGATTTAAATTGAATGAAAATAATCTAACTAAAAAAGTGATGAACTTACAGTGCAACTAGAATGTCGAATGTTGGCATGCGCGCGACGATGAATTCATATGAGTGTTCGTTCGTGTAGTCGTTTAGTGAGTGGAGACTTGAAAAGAGCATGTGCTGCTCAGATATCAGGAAAAAATGTACTAAAGACGATAGGCATGAAAAGCATTGTAAGGATAACACGGTTTGGAGCAGCGTGAACTGAAAACGTGCGCCCTTGCTAAAAAAAATCAAGAAATTTTTGAAAATATACAAAATAACAATGTGTTAAAAAGGTAGATCGAGGTACAGGTAGAATTAAATGAGTACTTTAGGAGAGAGATCAATCAATGTGAACTTAGCAAGAGAGTGAACTTACAGGATGGTAAGCAACTTTGGTAATGGATTTCAAGTTTCAGAAACGAGTTTATCAAGCGTAAATATGCCAATAAAATTTCAATGGGAGACTATATCAACTCATAGTACTTGTGAAAATAAATTATTTATCCCGTATGTCTACCCATATTCTAAAAAGATTCCTCCACTGACCGCCTGAAAGCTGCGTAGTTTTTCAATTTAAAAAGTAGGCTAATTTGTCAACAGGCTTGAGAGACTCAAATTTAGGTTGAGAGGCCCTGTTGCTTGTTAACAGCGTGAGCTAGTCGATTCAAGTTCAGGCTTGACGAAGGCTTTCAGAGGTTTATCATGAATATAAACTGGTCACACACCGAGAACGTCAATATCACTTGATGTATTGGCAATTTCCTTGTTACCAGGTATTTCACAACGTGGTTGCAAATTATAAATTTTAGGAATCAGTTTAAATATGAATTTACCATCGAGACAACCTCTCCGTGCTTATTTTATGATTATTATAATAACCACTGTTCATGTCTGTTTCCTTGGCCTTGGAATAAATAGTTTCTTCGTCACACACACACCAGCGCGCTAACGTAAGGAGCGTCAGAATGTAAAATAGTCTCATTTCACCTGTTTGTTCATTTACCTGTGCTTGCAATTTTCGTGTCTCTATTAGAATAAAGTAACGTAATCGTTGTATATTATTTTTATCATCGTCATTAAAGGTCAAAGTATTTCTACTCATTCCTCCTGCTCTGTTCTATAAACTCCTGTGTTTACACTTCTTTTTTCTAACTGTGCCTGTTCGTGAGATAAAATTTATTTTCTTTCTTTTTCACATTTGTAGTAAAAAACAGAAATCTGACTTCGAAATAACCACTCTCGAGTCTCTGAAATGTAAATTTAATCTGATCGCTGATCAAGGAACTTCTATTCTTACATTGGAACTTTGTAGTCCGGACCTCAAATCACTTACCTCGAACTAGCAGTACCAAACCAAATAAACCTTAAAACAAAGTATCGCTAGGAGCTACCAAGGACTTTCTGACTTGGGACGACATCTAGACAAATGTAAAAAATTACTTGCCTTTAAAAGTATGGTAAATTTAAATAGAAGTGCCAAATTTTAAGCGAAGTCTTCTCAAACGACGCGGTGTAGCAGTCTACACCAGATTACACATCTGATATTTAGTGGGAGGACTATGAAAGGAAATCTAATATTGGCTTTCTTTACAAACAATAAAAAATTTATCTTCTACTGATTCAAATACTTATTCGAACGAATCAGGTGTTAAATATCGTATGTAAGCAAGCATTGGCAAATTTATGGGATCTGCTTCATTTTCCATGAACGGCCACAAATATAATAACCATAAATGTCAACTTGCAGCAGTGTTCGAAAGTATGAGTGTCATGCATACACCTTGAGCGTAGGCATAATATTGGAGTTGAAACAAAATCTTGGCCACGATTCATTGAGCTTGATAATCAATAATATTTGTCTAAAATCTACTTAGTTAATACTGTATTAACACGTTAACCGCGATAGGCTAAACAGCGTGAAGTCCAATATTCAACTCAAATTTAAAGTCAAATGTGGTAAGCAATATGGAAATAGTAAAGATTAAGTTGATCATGCCTTTATTTAACTTTGATCAAGTATTTATAAAAATTGAGTTAGTAACTACTGGTAGGTCAGGAGCATTGTGAAAATTTTCTCCTTGTACACTGGTGGCTCGAATCGTGATTAATGTGTTGAAAACAGTCTCAATTAGAAAACATTCTAAGCTAGTTATGGTATTTTTTATGGGAGATCTGATTCTCTCTATAACATTTTGATGCATTTCTTTGCAGAATAAAAAGTTCAAGTTTTTCCAGCGGGTTGGGCTGTAGATTGGGGTGTTTTGTGGTCTTATAAATAGTAATCAATATTGGGCTGTGATCATACGTACGTCCATACGTTCACTATGACTTATTAATGGGTCAAGTCGTCGAGTTTAACTGAATACCGAATCGGTTGTGTCAGTTCCGTGACAGGTCAACCGTAATCAAGTTCTTTTGAAAACGGTTGTCCTCAGAGTTGTCCTCAGTGGGGAACAGCATTTTTGGGTAGTTTCAGGCTTTGGTCCTTAGCTACAAAAACGTGGTTATAAATGGTTTCATTCCTTGAGATCTCCTTTTTCGCGACAAACGTTAGCGCAATCTCGGTAGTTTTAATCTGTTTATAATTTTTCAATTCCTTTACATTCATTTTAAGCAGTGATCTAAATATTCATAATTTACAATTCTTTGTACACGAAATGCATTCAAAGACGTGAAATGACTTCCTGCCCTCGAGGTAGTAGGGCGATCTAACGCAAAGGTGGGGATGAGACCTGGCTGCAGGACAGTTAGCTCACCACATTCTGAGATCAGAGACTGCGTCCTAATACTCCGTAGCAATGCAAAATGAA
Source organism: Platorchestia sp. MABIK (assembly GCA_014220935.1). NCBI lineage: Eukaryota > Metazoa > Arthropoda > Malacostraca > Amphipoda > Talitridae > Platorchestia > Platorchestia sp. MABIK. Next base: position 70,903 of record JACJUY010002524.1, on the reverse strand, counting down.
TGATGTTAAGTGTCAGGTCATGCTAATTCTTTTCAAAATTGAAAATTTTATTTTACATTTTTATTATGCTCAGAGTTTTTCAGCAAAGACCAATTTCAACAGTGATAAATTTCAACATAGGTCAATAAATGCATGTATTTTGTATTTAATTGTGGTTTAGTTGACTGACGACAATCGGAATTTTTAAAGATGAGGACAAAAATGAGTTTTGAGCTTGTTAGTAGCGAAGGAGCTGCGTTATAAAATTGTGTAGGTGAGCTGCGCTGTAAAATTGATTCCATCAATAAATTTAGGTTTTGCTATAAGATTGTTTTAAGAAATTTATTCCAACGTGGCATGAGCCAAACAATAAAGTTGAAACAATCATAACATCTAAATCAATTATTTTTTTCATAATTTCCTGGCTGGCATCAGTGGTGCAATACAGTGCAGTTCTTTCTTTGAAAGTAAAAAAGATAATTATCACAGCTGTTTTAGGCACACACACTCAGCAAAAACAGCCACTCACAACATTTGCTGCCAGACAGACAAATCGTGGCGTCACACACCGTTGTGTAGGAGCAGGGCGTACGCGGCTGAACGACACCAACATACCTCAGCAGCTACAACGGCCAGGATGCCAATCAGAGTGCAGGAAACAGAGGTCATCCAGGCCCTGGCGTGGTGCTGGTAAGCGTTGCGGTATTGCACATCTTTGCTGCCTATCACTAGCAGGTACAAGCCTGTCATGCAGTCCGCCACTGCCGGCAGTGTTAAGGTTAGTCCTCATCATTAAAGAAATTAATTAAAGCATCAAAAATCAATTAATTTTCTAGCAAAGTTTAATTTTACGTGCGATTTTAAGTACCGATTATGTTCGCTTTCTCGCCAAAGATAAATTAGGGGTTGTGACATAGTATACTAGAGCCTACATAGCTTCGCTCTTTCCAACACACTACGCTTCTACGAGCTGCCTGAGCTTCGCGAAAACGGATGTCCTCTGCATTGTTTCTTTATGCCTGATATCTCATTCTCATTAACTTAGACGCAGTGTAACGCGCCTTCTAGTGATCAGAATGAGACGCACAAAACTCTCAATGTAAAGAAAGATCTGGGTTCCCATCCTGTTGGAGCATGATGTTTCAAAGGTACGTGAGGCCGCAGACCAGCAGCCGATAAAAATTACTATTCACAGTATAAAAAAGCAGTCGTTCTGATTCTTTCCGTACCATTTACTATTTAGAAACCCGGCCTCTGGGGTTCAAAATGGATTTTTGTTCGTATTAACGTGATACTGAAACGAGGAAAGATATCGTACCCCGCAATAAGAGTTTTTAGCCTAAAAAAACTTCTTTACTTAAAGCCTTCCTGTGCGCACTATTTGTCATCGGATGCAGAAGGATTTGAAAAAGCCAGCAGCGAAGATTCCATGCATACCAAGACAATAATAAAAAAACGGTTCAATTTGAACAGAAAATACATGGATTGGATATCAGAGCGGATATCAGATGGTTATGATCAGTGAGAAAATCAAGTCCAGGTTGGTCAGGTACGGCTCCAGATCGTCCAAGATCGAATAGGATGATTTGTTTAGATTTGAACTGAGCGACAGGTACTTAAATAAGTGAAACATCTAGATAATATGATCGTTTAGGGTGCCTATTGTTGCAACAAGGAAAGGGTGTCATTTATTCATTTCTCAGTTAGAAATAAAGCTAATGGACGATGTTGGACTATGTATGAGTTTTATTGACCGAAAATTCTAAGTGTGTTATATTTCCATGGTACTCGAATGCGTGAGATGTTTAAATTGTCGTTTAAAAACCTAAACTGTCAAGTATTCTTGAATGGGAACATCTCACAAACATTTAAATCACTCAAGACTCAAATTAGTTTGCCATTGCATGCTATTTCCTACAAATTATACCCCATTGGGTGGAAGCGTTGTTGATACATTCATATATTTCGCTCCTGCAGCGTTTTTTAAAGACAAAATTTGTGGAATACAGTGTTAGTCGCTGGAAGAAAAATGCGAGATATTCATTCGACACAAGTTCATTCCAGTCTTCGCTGATTGTGTTCATCAAAACACATGATGAGTTAGATTTGCTCAAATCATAAGTCAGTATTCAACAAATAATATCAAATGACTCTTCCACTTCAAATTTATCGTCCTAAAGTTCAGTTGTGGGACTGAGAGTGGGGAGAAACGGGTATCTACGCAGCAGCACACCACGGCACTCACCGGCCAGGTTCCTGACGAAGAGGGAGAGCACCTTGTTGTCGTCTGCTGCCAGCCACCTGCCGCCCACCACAGCCATGTTGCCTGCCACCGTCACCCCTGCCACCAGCCACACCGCCACACGCAGCCCCGAGTGCTTCAGCAAGTCATCCCACGATGAGACACCTGCCGTCGGGAAGAGATGCTCTTATAACATCATTTGAGGCCAAATAACCAGTTCATCCTTGGTTTACTTTCATGGATGTTAAATATAATATTCGTCTTTAAATTCTAGCCAAACAGACCTTAATCAATTAATCAATACGTTGCTAAATAAAATTAAAATAACTCTTTTTTTGATACGACTCAAACTTCAACGATTTAATTTGTACCGATAGTGCTGAAGCTTATCACAAACGAGAGAAAGAGAGGTAGCAAGATATGAGTAAACTGTAATTTATTTCTACAAAAAGTTTCGAAACTTCAATATAGAAGCAGTAAATTTTTCGCGCCGCATAAATTAAATACTGACCCTAGTTCAAAGCGGTATAATTATTTATTAGGAAGAATGGGATGTTAGACATCCCAAAAAATCTGAGGTCGGTTTTACGCTTGCAAATCTAACTCATGAAGTGTACGATTTATTGGGTTAGGTCGTGAAGTGCGCATACAACTAGCAGTGGCTCAAATCAGGAAGAACATGTGGCAAATAATTATAAACAATTAGGGATTGAAATGGCAAAATCATTCAGTCTGTGTAGCACTTTACAACTAAGGCATAATAATGATGAATTGTAGAAAATCACAAAAACGACGTGCTTTCAATGGAAGCAAGTGTGAATGAATGTCATTCGAGTGCGAATGGATGACTGCAGGGTGGGAGTTGAAGTATTATCGCAAGATAGACGTTCGTAATAAATGAATAAATTAAGTCCTAAATTATGGAGCGGCATCGGTGCTTATTAAAAGTGATTTTTCTATAAAAAGGATATTGAAAAATTACGGTAATTAAATACCGTGTATAATGAAAATCTTCGAAGATTGAGGTTGAGATGTGAAACTACGAGCAAGAGTAGAGGAAGTACAATATTTTATTACATGTAAATGCTCAGTAAATGTGTTGAAATACGATGTTTTTGTTTCAAAATAAAACGAGTACATTTCACTATAAAGGAATTAATTCATGGTAAATTCACGGGAGAAGGGATATTTTACTTTCTAGGGATCAAAGTAATGACAGATGATATTAGGCTTGCAATAAAATACCATTGGATAGAGATGATAAAATGGTAAATTTAATATCCTACTGCACATTAATAGTTGTACGATAAAGGGGTTATGAGAGAGCATTCAGGTACACTTGAGCATTTTTTTTCAGAATGTATAGTTGAATATTTTACAAAGTTTTTCTACCTTTACCTCCCAGGAGCACTGAAGTTTGAACCTCAATGCCGTGGATTTAAAAATAAAAGCATTTTACGACCAGTTGCAGGGTACTTGAAAGGGTCTAGCGTCGTCTTTCGAGGCTCTGCCCTTGCGTGAAACAACGGCTTACGAGGCTCTGCCCTTGAGTGAAACAACGACTTACGAGGTAAATGAAATATTTGGTTTAAATTCCGTGGAATTGATTGCACACAATATTTTAGGAGTTTTTCTTCAAACGAATTGAAAAGTATCTAAGTTATAAATTGGAATGGAAAATATATCAAGTGATGGTTAATTAGAAATGTGTAATTAATTATTTATTGTAGATTTCATAAAAATAAACTTGCTAATTAACTTGCTAAACTTGCTAAGTTAAGAGGAGTGCACGAAAGACTTCTTAATTATCCGACGGCGTATGAGGGCCTGAGCATCCAGTGATACATCAATGCTGTACGTCAGTAATTATCGAAACTTGATCAATTGCATGAGCATTTGTTTTTCATGTAATGACCAAAGTCATTCTAGGAGGTGTGGCGCTATGATCTCCGGGCAGCCACCACAAGCTTGCTAATCAGTACACAGGCACGTGCTGTAGCCTACTCTGCATTCTCCGGTCTTCGATGCCCTCTCGAAAGAAACCATCCATCTACCGAACGTAACCATTGCTTTGTAACCATGTTTGGCTAAACGAAGTCAGTGCCTCAGCTGTACGCTCTTTCATTCAAGTGTCATTGCGTGCCAGCGTTGATGACCACCTCAAGTCGACGCCTTAGTTTGCGCAGACGCAACGCGCAACTCACCGTCTGTCTTTGGGTGGCAGTCGCGCACGGCCGGCACGAGGTAGCTGCAGTAGCGGAACCGCTTGAAGTGCCTGATGCAAAATATACTTTATGACCTAACTTTTCAATCAAAAACTCAAAGTACCTCTCTCAGGATGTTCGACTTTGTCAGTTTATGCACAGCGACAAAGAGCAAAACATGAAAACTTAGTAAATGTACGCATGGCACAGGTGCGGAAATCCATTATAGTTTACCGCTTTTGAAGTGGGAAACGTGTAAAAACAGCAATAATGAGTCCTCACACGTGCGTGACGTTAATATCGACGATGGCTGAGATGTTCTCCAGACATTCAGGCTCGAGTTCCACGTCTCTCAAGTACCTGCAGATCCAAGAGAACAAAAGCTGGATACGGAGAATCATTACCTGAAGCTGTAACTTACAGAACAGCAGTAACTTAAGTAACTTACAGTCCAGTGGTAACTTAGGCAGTTTCTACACAGTGAAGCATTAAATTGCATTTCATACAGTTTTGCAATAACTTTGATCACACAATTTCGAATCGACTGACACTCATTGTAATGTAATGAACGGTAATGCCAACCCACTTTTTGCTTTAAAAAGTCTTCAGTTCACTTCTTAATTTCAGCTTACGTAAAACAGAAATCTTTTAATTCACAAAATTGAATTTATATAAATATATATAGCAAAAATTATTTGAACGCTTACCTTGTTATTCCTTTACTCTTTGGAACAAATCCCATATTCTATTACTGGTAAATGAGGCAAACGAGCTCATCTCTCATTTAGCTCACTTAGATTATTTTTTGCGAGCCTCTTACAAATGAATAACTGAACTTCGAATACGTGCCTATGTTTACTGAATTAAATAATCGATAATGAAGACAGGCCTTATACGCTGCTGCTTTGATCAAGTAAAAGTGACGTGATGCCATTAATATGATAAGTTAATGTTAATTCAACAGTATTCTTCAATACAAGTTTGAAAGGACTGAAGAAGCCAATTCCTGTGGTGCGGCCGAGAGGAAGTGTACAGAAGGAGAGGCTGCGAAGAGAGGGACACTGCATGTGAGCGAGGCAGTGAAGGGAGAGAACTGCGGATGAGACAGCGAAGAGATGGCACTCACAGCGACACAAGAGCGGGCAGATGCTGGAAGAGTTCGGACTCGATGGTCGTCAGAGCGTTGCCGCTGAGGTCCCTGCGGGCATTCCAAGTTACTAACGTCATCATTTCCAATTTTGTACAATGATTTCTTTAAATAATGCGTAGGGTAATTAAAAGTGAGTCATCTCGGGTGCTAACATTCTATTTGAAATGTGGCTTTCAGTTTAAAATAAGCAGAAAATCGATTATTCTCTTTATTAGACCAAAATGACATCAGATAGTATAACACGCTGCACAAATTTAATTTCCATTTAAATGTAAAAATTGATCAACAGAATGCATTCTGGGAAGCATTCTACGCCACGAATCCTAAGATCTAAAATTATTTACGCTCAGATTAGTGAAGAGTTAGTAAATGATATATTTCATAATTTCATTTCAGTTTTCCATCGCTTGCACACATATCGCATTTTGAGACCAATGATGAGTCGCCCTTTTGCAGATAAAAATATTTTGGCTTTGAGAGGAATATCAAACTAGTTCGTTTCTTGTACGGTGTCATGAACTTCAACAATTTCGAGAGCTAGGAAAATTAGAAACGATATATTCCCAGTATGAATTTAATATTTTAATCACGATCATTATAAGGATGAACACATTGGTCTAGGGTGCACAGGTGGAGGATTGATATAATGAGAATTCAAGAGGCAGTAATGCTTGTATGATGAATACATACACCTCATACTTTCCCCTATCAGAGGAGTTAAACAATGAAATTTAATACTAGTGACAACCTAATTGAATTATTTACCAAGTTATCAAACATCTTACAATCCCATCGCTTTTTGCTGGGGGTATAAGCTAGTCTATGATTTAATATGCTTGTACCTACATACGTGTTACTGTGCGTTACGCCTACAGCAACAATGTACATTAAGTAATATCACGTTTTCAAATTTTTGTAGGCAAAAATTTGTTCTCGATGCTGAGCATTTATAACAAATATCAAAACGATTTGACATGATGCGTTTCGCCGAATATTTTCTCACATTTTTTTTACAAATCTCCACGAAATAAATTGCTCAGCTTCCAAGTAGTAACTATATGGGGTTTGCTCAATACAACGGGAAAAGTGTTAATTTTATTTATTTGTATCAAGTAACTGTTGTCTACAGTTGGGGAAAAAGAAAATGTAGGATTAGGCAACGAAACTTTAGGATGAATTTTGTTAGTTTGTGATAGGTTAGATTAGGATAGGATAAGTTAGATATGTTAAATTGTTTAAAGTGAAAGATACCGTGAATTTTATCAAGAGTGCACATGTTTATGTTCAGATGCACCAGTTTAAGTTAGGTGAGCTTGGGAACGACAGTTTGAATAGAAATTGTTTCACGTCGAAATCGATGAGAGGATTTTAGATGCTTCACACTCTGGTGACATTTCGAGAACTGGCTGCTTCCGTGGTTAACGAAAGTCCGGAAAGCAGTTTATTTGTATCGAGTGCTCGTACAGTGTGGTTGATGTCCTCGAATACTTTTTGATATTATGATGTATTCATCGCTTTTCATTTATGATGTATCATCAGGCCTGCACATCAGGCCAGTAGTCGTGAGGACCGTAAAAAAGTAAACCCAAATTTGAATGTTAAGAACTTCGAATTAAAACATTTCAGTAATCTCAGTATTATTGACAGTATAGGGTCAGCTTAGTCAGCTTTTCCATTTTAAGACCTAATTAAGTGACAGTCGGTGAAGCCTAAGAAACTGCCACGCAGCGGGTTTGCCCCTCGGCCTACCCGGAGCATGACTCAGATGTCCACCATACTCTGTAGTATGGCACTTTTCGTTCGCCTCATGTGATGTAAACAGTGAGCTATTGACACACATTTAATAGCACAATGGCATAGCTATTGGAAGCTGTGGATAAGGAGTAGCACCACAGTTAACCTCCACTTCATGTGTTTAATTTATGCAATTGACTGCGTCGCAGAAGCTAATAATTCAGACAACTGATCTTTGACATCCGTGGCCAAAACTTGAAGGAAACATTTTATCCACCAGAGTTGCCTGTAGAACGAAACTCTGGCCTTCATAAATTAAGTTGAAGTTCTACATTTTCTATCTCACACAGGTAGAGTGAGATGAGGTGCTTCTCAATTTCAGATTAACTGAAATTTAATGGACTGTACTCGAACTTTCCTAGCCAGAGGCCGTTCACTCAGACTACACCACGCCCTTACACGTTGTAAGGGCGTATCAGTAGTTGTGTATGCTCTCAGTTTCCGAGCGTTTGTCTCATCCGACCATGATCCCATATATGCAAGGTTCATATGTCAAGCTCACAGCAGTCGAGCGTGGCGATAGCCCACATAATGTTCAAATTAGCTCGTATGAACTAAGTCAATATGTAAGTCAGATACATGTACTGCTGAGAACTACTGTCTATAAATGTCTGTGCCCTCATGTATACCTGTCCCAATTTTCTGTGTGTTGTTTACTGTGCAGATGTCTCATGCACGCCCCGCCAGACCCTCAACTAATGCAGTTCAAGCCTTGTGATTATCTCTGTTTCTCAGTGAGCATCACACACTATCCTCGTTGCCATGTTTGGTCTTTACAATTAACGCCTTTATTTCAGGTAGACATGTACCTCACATACGTCAGACCAACTAAATTCTGTGATAGGTCATGATAGGTCTTGATATAGGTTTCAGTAAATAGAGATAATTTATTAGGAAACTAACGTGCCATGTTTCAGAAGTCAACCTCTTCATCTCTTCTACTTCATCTCTGATGATTATGTTGCGCAGTTTTTCAAATAAATGACGAAGAACAAACGATTTAAAAGTAATTTTTTTAAAATTCTATCGCACAAATGATCTGTTACGATAGCTGTTAATTCGAAGACCAATTCTCTCTGAAAGTACACCTTTCATCAAGCAATGTTGTCGTAATTAATTTGATATAGGTTTCGTAAGGTTATAATAGGTTAGGATGGGTTCGGATAGATTAAATTATGAGAGAAAATGCTAAGTTAGAATAGATTGGAATAAGTTAGATTACGGTATGAAAAAAATCTGTAAATGCAATTGGCTTCAGCGACAGTGTGGTCACTCTATCACAGTGAAAAGAACAAGAGGACCAAAGCTGGTAGGCAATTTCAGCGACTGGTTTAGTTCGAAACAGAATAAAACTACTCCAATGTTCCTAAGGAATGCAAAACTTGAACAATACATGTTCTAATTTTCCACTTTTGCGCATCAAGTCACCAGTTTAGTACAGCAAAAATCGATTAATTCCGACTATTATAATGAAGTGTGAGAAGATTTAAATTCCGCCGCAACCACACCATGCGGAGGTGCATGGGGCCTGCAACGATAGACCTCCAGGAAATTGTCAGTCCACGCACTCAAGCTCACAAATATTGCCTAACGGAAGAGGAATGTTTAATAGTTAAATTTTCTTTCGCCTGATTGATTCAGGTTACCCGCAGCAAATGATTTCGTAGAAAATATAACCAGGAATTTGGTTTCAATACGCAGCTTAGCGGTAAAGGGTCGAAATACCATTTTTAATCTAGCTTACGTTCATTCCATGAGACAGTGAAATTCATTTCCATTCTAATAATTTAATCTTCATCACATAGGAAAAACAGTCAAACCTATTCAATACATCTCAGGAAAGTTGCAACAAAATGCCGATTAAAGTACAAGAAAACTGCTTGTCTGCAAAATTTTAAGCAAAATTTTATATTCTGGGCTAATGCATTACGGCCTCTGGATTTTCTCTTGTGTCAAGTAAATGAATACTAACTTTAGTTAATTTTAAAATAAGAAGTTACCACCGTTCCAGTTTTCAATGAATGAGTTGTAAATTCTAGCCCAGGCTGGAGGTTTGCGTGCACCAGAAAGACCCCTAGATTCGATTGCTTCATTGTGTTTTCAGCCTTACACTTTTAACGTTCATTAATGCTTACTCGTAAAAAATGTTCCTAAAGGACTCAGAGCAACCGCGTAAGAAATTCGATTTATTTTCCGTAACTATTGCAGTCCCATCCCGAAGTAGGCGAATGCTACTTCCATGAGGTACAAATCAATAAGTGGTAAATAGCCCACTAAATGAACCAATAAATGGAAGAAATGAAGTAATGTTAGGTTTGGGTGGAGCGTGTTATAATGCGCTACTCACAGACTCATGAGAGATGAGAGGCCCGTCACCATGTCTGCGGAGATGCTGGTCAGCAAGTTGTAGTTCAGGTCTCTGGTGAATAAATATTCAGAAGCGCTGTACAACCAAAGTATATTTCGTATATTGACACGTGGTATAATAAATTTTTTATTCGCTTCTCGCTCAAACATCATTTTTGCATTTTACATGTGACAACATGAACCATTTGATCATGGTTAAGTTCACTTATAATTCAGAGAGACATTGACTACGGTGAAATCAAAGGACACATGAACTTGTGTTTCATTAGAGAGCAAAGCTAATGAATACATCGCACTTTTTTCGAAACTGGAAGGAGATTATACAAAGAAAATTGTAATTTCAGCGTTGAAACACAATTGAAATTTGTTTTACACTCCTTGTAGATTGTTGAATTTTGTAACTCGAAGTCAGCAGAGCTGCATGCTGCGCTGCGTCAGCGCCCACGAAGTGAAGAGATACCCACAACTCCAGATGATCACGGTGCCCTCAACACTAATTGCAGGAGCGCCTCCTTCGCCTTCTTGCAGCCAGATTTTTTTAATTAAGTTGAATGTTTTCACTTATCGATCAATTTCCCGAGGTCGAAGAAGAACGGGAAGAACAACATTATTCAACTCCTAACTCCATGAGGGACCTTTGACCCTCGTTTGAAAACTTTAACTAGTATAATTATGAACGGCTTTTTCAGACACAGGATGGTTCTCAGAAAATAGACTTTCTCTTTAGAAGCATTTAACGCTTCACCTTACTAATTGATTTTTAAAATTTAACGCCTATGATGCCCAATTAGGACGCTATTAGTGGTTTAAAAAATGGTTTAAAATGGTAATCGAACCGTATCCTAAAGCGGCATTTCAGCCTTGTGAACTACTCTGTATACTAAAATGGAGTTAGGCTAACTTGCCTTCTTGGAGAGGTGAAATTGTAAAGGCAGCTCAAGCAAGATCATCCTGGACTGTGTACGCTTTTGCACTAGCTCCGTTACACCGACTCGTGCTGCGAAGTAATCCGGAATTTTTTTGCCTCCAGACTATGAACAACAGTCACAAGTAGCACAGTACAAAACTTTACATTTTTCAACTAGCAGGGTTGCGTATTGAGGGAAAATATATAAAGACGCAGTCGGAAACAGAGAATTTACATTTTTAAAAGCCACGTCAAAGGTAAAAAAGGCTTATAGACTAACAACAATATTTGACCTTGGGTTTAAGAAGAGGCCTATAGTTGCACAAAAGACACTAGCTCCTATCATTGACTGGCATGGATTTATGTGGTGTGATTTATAGGATTGCAATTATACGACAGAAGGAAGATATGAAATAGCATGCTAGTTTTGACTTTTAAAACGTTCTCTCTGTAGATTTCAAGCAATGCATTGCTTATCACCAGTAGTTGAAGTTGTATGGTAGTATTTAAGTCTAAGAAAAATTATTGTATGAATTAATAATCTGTAATAGCCAAGATAAATATGAAGTATAAAGAGTTCGTAATAAATTTCGATGATACACGGAATTAAAAATTGATCTAAGTGTTGTATTTAATCTATCAGCAATTCTCACCTCATACAACACTTGAGTCGATGGCTATGCTACAAACAATTCTTCAACACTTATTAATTTCCCGCTACGGTGACATGTCGGGGTCATCTCGATCGGTCTCGAGAGTTAAATGCTCGTCATTTCTTCGTTAGGCTATATTTGACAGAAACAGTTTAAACAAACCTGATACCCTACAGGAATTAACAATCATACCTGATACCTTGGAGGAATTGCAACATCTTTCAAGAAGTTCACAGAGGGAAAATTAAGAGGTCTTAGGTAAAGTAATGAACAGGGTATGGCATTGGATCCAGAGGAGTCAGTGTAAGGCTACTCATTGTGGGGAAACAAGTCATCTCCATTGTTGAGCCACAGGCCTCTAGAGCTGCCAGGCCCGTCAACAGCAGGCCCGTCAACAGCAGGCCCGTGGTGAGTCCAACACTCCACAGTAGCACCAGAAATCGCCCTGAGAGCTGAGATTATCCCTATCACTCGAGTGCGCCAAGCAAAGTTTAAAATTTATGCTCCATGCAGCATTGCTGTTTCGAAGTTATCTTATAGTACTTTAAGTCGGCAAATGAGTCGACTCTCGACAGTCGTGATGCATCTGTACTCTTGAATATTTTGTTTTATGTTGCCTATTATTCAGTCCAGTATGTTTAGTTAAATGAAAATTTAGTTCACGGATGTACCCTTTCCACAGGCAATTCGTTTCTAAGTTTAATCTTTGCTTCTGTAACCTATATTCAACAACAATTTTTCGTTTTACTTGTTATCGTATAGCTTTCAATTCAACGTGATGCAATTATTCCACTCTCTTCTCTATAGTCCCTCATGATGATGAACAGTCAGCAGTGCAATGCTCGAAGGCTTTAAGAGATAAAACATTTCTAGAAGAAACCAGTGCTAATTTGTTTTCTTTCCTTTTTATTTCACGATTTTTAACTAAGGACCACCTATAAGAGTACAAATTTATTCGTTCCATTTTATACGGTAAATGATTTTCATGACTTTTTATATGGTATAGTTTAAAGGGCTACATTTATGTGGTATGAGAGACAGGGCAGCTCCTAAGGGAAACTGTTCTGTTCCTAAGGGAAAGTTCTTGGACTAAAGAATAACAGATAATTTGTTATTTCGGTAAAAACTTCAACTAAATATTAAACATGTTATAACTTACAGCTACATCACAACGAATTATTATTAAATGTGGTCCTTCTCCCCACATCACTAGCTCGAGTCGCTCGTGAAATCTCTGGCCCATTAAGCATCAAGTTCTGAGCAATTTTCTCTCAGGCCTTTATGAGGGAACATTTTACAGCTTTGGTGGTTGCCTAGGAGGAAGTACACATAACTCCCAATATCGCAGATAAATGCCACGCTACGAGGAAGGAGTGCGTCTGGTCCACGACATTTACTTACCATGCCTTGTAAGGTACCAAAACTTATCATCTCATGAGAGTTGGGTTTTCATGGATAAATCCAGCATTTGTACAATTGTACGATTCTCCGTACAATCAACAACTAGTACATAAAATCGTTGCAGTTCACGTTAATACAACGCCTGCAAGCATTGTTTGAATGCCTCGCCCTGCCACACGTGTCATTACGCCTAGGGAGTTGCACGTAAAGAGTTCTACCAGTTACCCTTTTTTCATTTCGGAGAATATATTTCTATGTCTTTGTAATTTTAACTACGAAGGATCTTTTTCATTTCATGAATATTAAACGTAGGATTTAGTTTCTCAACCTCGAATTAGGACGGTGGGCTTTCACCAATTACCTGTCAAACATTGACGTAACAGGTTTGTTCATAACGACGCGCCTTGAGTGTTAATAACGGCCAGGCCTTTGAGAACGGGGAAATCTGACTTCACACAAGGACATTGGTTGCTCCTTTCTTAGGATTCATCGCCTTTGGTGATGTATCCGCGTTATTTCAAACGGTTTATAAAAGAGAATGTATGAATACTAGTGTGATTTGTGGTAAATGATTAGGAGATCCATCTTGCATTGATTATACCTAACTTCAATTAAAAACGAGATCAGCCTCCCAACTTAAGCATTACAAACGCCCAGAAAGACTCATTCGGCAAGTCCTCATTATTACTAATATATCTAACCAGCTTCTCTCTCAACAGCTTTGTGATATACAGTTGCCTGCGTTCAATTGTGAAATAGGTGCTCTTTCATGTTTCAATTCCCTTTGGATATTAAAAAGAATGAGAGAGAAGAGGGAAAAGATGAGACATAATTTACATTATATGATACTGAACATGATGATAGCCTTGGAGGATGACCTTGAATGATAACGTATAATTGATAGCCTTGAAAATACGACTTTACTGATGCTCTCGACACTCGCTTACCGAGGTAATCGTTTGCTCACATTTAACGAAGTGAATCATGCAATCATATTTAATAAATTAATTTTATATTATTTAAAATACTTTGTCTCATTAGAGGTTGGTGAAGCGGATACCGAATATACTATTGAAATGATACCTAAAAAACATAATTTCAATCGGAAAAATATAAATTCCAACATAAGATTTGACGCTGAGGTGAGATAAAATACCACCCAAAAAGAGCACTATTCCCGGCGTCGTGAGACCCTAGGTTCGACTGCGCGAACAATATCACGTTTGCTGAAAGTTTGAGAGCGATCACTTTGAGGACGACCTACCGAGTTCCATGGGCACTGAATCATCTCAGAGCGAGATGAACCATAAATTTTCGTGCTTTCTGCTACCTGACAATTGATTTGTCGTGTCCGCGCGATTCAGCTCGACGAAAGTTATTTTAACAAATATGCCGAACAGTACTAAACAGTATATACAGGAAATTGGACATTTCTTAAAATTTTTAGTCTTTATAGTCTTTGCCTGAAAAAGAATTTTTTGAACTACAATTTAATCTTTGGTGCAAGTTATCGCAGGAACTTTATCGATACCCTGTATACAACACGAGTGAGTAACTGTATTTAAACATCATATTTGATAGTACTACATCCAGGCGGTATTCTTGTCTTTATATTGGGAAGGTAATAAAACTACATGAACATGGTTGGAGTGTTACCAATGCATTTAAACAATGTGTTAATTTATTATATTAGGAAGTTATTTGTTAGGAATGATGGGACTGGATGCTTACATTATAATGGGTAGGATTGCATTCAAACGGTTCGAGTGATAAGACTTCGCGTTTATGAATAAACAATAGGATTACACTTATAGAGTATTAGTGATGGGATTTCATTCATCCAGATTCAATGATGTGACTCCATTTATTCGGTAATATTGATAGAAATACATACAAGCGGTAGGAGTAAAATAGCTGCATACTATTAAAAAATGTTATAAGAGATACAATTGAATGAGCAGAGTAATGTTCCTTATTAAGTTCCCTGATCACTGGGGGTGCAGGTTGGCATCATCTGGGACTGGTCACTTAGACCCGCAAAACTTATCACTTGTCGTCTACCCTACCTTCCTCTACAGCACAGGCTGAAAAATTCAGAAAATAAATGCGTCCTTTATCCTACCGGTTGAAGAAGGGGGAAATATTTTTCAAATCTAAGTTCATGTCAGATGCCCTAAAACCTTTGCCCTAAAATTAATTGGACCTTCCTCAAGCGACATTTTCAGTTTAATGATAAGAAAAAGTGTTGGTAACATTCTCAAACCTAAAATAGATTGCATTTCTTGTCTACAGAGCAACCTGAACTTTGTTCAACTAACTTTAACATGAATTTGAGACCGCTGAAATAAATAATTTTACTGAATAACGGTGTGGTCAGAAAGAGTTACAAAGACTTAAAATTTGAAAGAAATTAGAGAAAAATTCGTATTTTGATGGTGGCACAGAAATGAAATGTAGTAATTAGGAAAAACCCTTTCATAATGAACACGTGAAACAGAATAGCAGACTTAATTATTATCACCACAAGAATAAATTTTAAATAAGTTTCGGTACTTACATAAGATGTTCAACATGATGCTCATCTGTTGCAACACAGGCGCTCAAGTGTCGGTGCAATGCTTGCCGGACGCGATCGTAGTCACCAAGAGTTCATGAATCCTTCCGGAGGCTTCAACAATTCTACTTATAAGGTCTTCTTCGGAATGAATATGTGTTTCGTACACTCAACTCTTCAAATATCCCCAGATTTAGAAATTTAGAGGCGTAATATCAGGAGAACTTGGTGGCCGTGTGATGGGGCCTCAACGGCTAATCCAGCGATTGTAGCTTTTTAATAAAGCATTTTAAACCACACGGTTTATTCAGCAAAAAGTGTCTATTTCAATGGTCCAAATCTGTTATTAAAGTTAGTTCAACAAAGTACCTGTCACCCTTGTATAACATTTGAAACTCACATGTCACGGAAAAATGATATTTGAGGACATTTAGTTCTAATAAATTTATCGTTCAAGTGAAATATACACTGGAAATGACTTACTGAGGATTACCCATGAGTAATTCACCTTTCGATCAATTCCGACTATCAAATGAGTAATACTTACAGTTCAACAAGCTCTGTCTGGTTTCTGAAGGTAAGATTGTCGATGTCCTCAATTTCATTGTGTATTAGGTACCTGAAAAGTGTGCATGTTAGTCAATCAATGATACTGATAACCATTCAATCTCATAAACTTCGTTAGTTTGCCTATATGAAGGGAAAATTATCCAACTAGCACAACAACTGTCTCATTCTAGTTTTCATCTCAGGCATTTGAAGCTGGGGAGAATATTTAACAGAGATTTGCAAATATTTGGTTACACTTGGTTAATTTGCGCTCTACGTCCGAAACAACACTGTTCTAGATGCAATAGGACGATTTCTAGAAAATCTCACTTTCCAGATAAAAAGAAAAACCAACGTAGCTAAGAATTTCATGATAAAAACAAACGTTTCAAATCATAATAAATCCATCCTCAATGCTTTGTAAAACAATAAGTCAAAGTGTTAAAAACTATTTCTGATCTTTAATTTTCCTAAATAAACCGAAAAATAAAACATTGACATTAAAAAGACAATAATAAAACGAAAACTATAGAACATTTTAACAAACAATAGAAAGTTTGACCGCCGTGTCACGTTCATTTATTGACGGACGGTTTTTTTAAAATGAACATTGACTCTAAAATGCGGAGATCAGATAAATTTGGGGTTGAATACAATATCTTGAAATTCGTGTTTTAAAGAAATGGTCGTTATTCAAACGATGTTCTCTTATAGACAAATTAGATGAGTTAGTCAGATTATTGCCAGTACTAAAGGAGACTCCCCTGTGTTGTGCACACCTCACACAAAATTATTGGAGCCCAATGCCACCAATGTGAGAGCGCTCGCAGCGGTCATATGTACAGTGATATATCACTGAGGTGCGCAACATCACATCCGGAATATCCTTTCGCTTAAAGTTAGACCTGATTTTCCGAGTTCCGTGGTGAACTTGGAAATCTTTGTTGTAAACATACATTCATCCACTGTAATCCAGAGGGTTCAGGCCGAGCGTCAAATTAGGGTTTGCATCCCGGGATCCCGGACGATTTGGCGCTGAAATTTTCCTGTCCGGGAATTTCTTTTTCCCGGGAATTCCCGGGATTCTAAATAATATATGTATTTCAAGATATAAATGAGAAAATAACGTAAAATCATGCTGTTTAACATGATTATTTAATTGGAGTGCTCAAGATAGGACTGAAGAACGTCATTCATGATTTTGACTTGCTCGAAAACGATCAAATTGTAAGATGTGTTGTTCATTTTCGAGATAAAAGAAACATTTTTCTAATTTCTCATTTATGGCTCACTGAAAGCTCAACATCGCCTTAGAAATATTCTGCATGGAACATAGTTTACTAGTTTTTTCATCGATGTAATTGAATTACTTGTTACTTAAAGTTTAAATTAAGCTCAAATTTTTTACCGAAAAGATTGGACTTGGATCTATCTAGAGCCTGAGCATAGTAACCACTGCCAAAAGAGTTTCCTACTTTTCAGGATGGAGTTTTAATATTTCACTTGACTGCAGCTTCAAGACACTTTTACAAAATACAAGCAAAGGCCTTACTTTAATGAGCCTGAGAGTTAGGTGAATGAAAACATTAAATTGTAGAACAAAACAAGTACAGTTTAATCTTGTAAACTAAACGATCAATTCAGTCAATAAGCCTATCTGAAATATGTGGCGCATCTTTTGAAAAAATGTTTGAGAGTGACAAAACTGTGTCACGAACACCTCATAGGAAAACAAGCGGCACTCACAAGGCAGAAAGTTGTGGCAGCGCCGTGAAGTTTGAGTGGCCGAGTCGTGACACTCGGTTGTGGCCCAGTGACCTGGTCGCGAAAATGATTCTTGGAATGACGTAAAAATGATCAAAGTATCGTCCTGGTGGACATTTGGGAACTACAGTGTATGCAAGATTTTGTTCATACCTGTTATAAGGTGGGATAAACAATGGCTAAAAGGATAAATTTGTGTACGTTAAAAAAGACTGATTTTGTTAATCACACGGTGACGAAATTTTTCAACAGCTATAAGGTTATATGAACTAAATGTTAAAAATTGTTGTAAAGATCCTCGAACGAATTCGTTAAGCATCAAAGATGCCATCACCCTGCCGGTGAGAGTAGTGATTTCTTTAACAAATGTAAGAAACTGTGTGGGCTAACGGAAGCTAGGAGTTGGTGCGAAAGATATTACACTCTAAGCAGCGGCGCCTCATTCGCTGACAACGATATCTGGTCGCGAGTAAGACACATGCGGTAGTTATAGAATATTTCTGCATTAAAGGACTTTAGAGAAGAATTTAAAACTATTATTTTATGTTATATTGTTTAGGCGTGTGTGAAAATGTGATAATCAAAACTCATCAATTTTGTTTTACATGTGATTCCTTAACTTTGAAATTTTTTCCAACACGTGAATCGTAAATTAGATTGATATCCCAGTGATACTGCCAGCAGCAATTTTCAGTAGGGTGATATAGTGGTGATAACGTCCATGTAAATGCGAGAATTCTGTGTTTACACAATTTTAATTTTTATGCACGGAACAATTACTTTGTGATGGTTGTAACTCTAAAATACCAAAGGAAATTAGAGTACTTTACCTGTTTCAGGTGTCCTCTCGTCCTTCTAGTGAGCTACTGCACTGAAGAAATTATGATCTGAGATACTAGTCTCAATGTATTACAGTTGTAATATGAAGTGAAAAATAATTTTCGCATACAGTGAAGCGACACGCCATGGATCCATAAATAGTGTATGAATGAGAATATTGCAACAGACTACGCTTTCCGTTCGCCCCGTCACATCACACCAACTCAAAACGCTATATTTGAGTGGAATAAGTTTACACCTCAACGTACCAGTGAAATAAAACAAAAGGAGAGAAAACAACAGGTGTAAAATGAAAATAAAAGGTATAAAATTTGAGTTCTGCAAGAAAAATGAAAATGCTCAAAATTGTAATGTCTTGAAGAAACTGTTTGTAGTTTAGTTTGCTACTAAAATAGTTATGTTCTCTAGCCCCAAAATCGCTGTACACAGAGACCTATAATCATGGGAATAAGTTTAAAGAAGCGAAACAGTTAAAAATTGCTGTGAAAGATCAGCTTCACATTATGTTCTATTTAAAACAGTATTAATGTCGTTAACAACTTCTAGATTGACCACAATATATCAAGGTTAATGGGATTCCTGGCAAATGTTTATCTCGTAAAGAAAATATATATGTGGAGACGCACTATTTTTTTTTCTCTATGGTCCGAATGCGTCTCACAGAGTTAAAATAGCGAAACTGGAAGAAAAATATCTTTCCAAATAGGTCGAGTCATAAGTCTTCCAGCTGATCCAGGAATAACTCTTCACACCAATACCATCGACATAAACATCCACTACACAATTCTATGGATGAGAGGTGATGGTGTTCGAGATCATCGTGGGTCATCGACTATGTATCAATGAGGTGACTTCTGAATTAATGAGGGTATCTGATGCATTCGTTCACAAGTATCGTTGGACATGAAACTAGCATATATATTGGTTTAGAGTCACCCCTGGATGTTGCGTTGACTTGAGCAACTCACAAGGTTCTCAGGCGAGGATGCACCAAGGCTGGTCCTCGAAGGTCGACGAGATTATGGTCCGCGTGGCTGGTGGGAGTTAAACGTATGCGATTAAACCAACAATATATATCATAGAAATCTGAAAATGACTGCATCCTTGCCCGATAAAAATGAGAACTTTACATTACGAAAAAAAGATGAGCGTATATTTTTGCTTGAAAAATGAATCTGGTGAATACATTTGACAATTCAGAAACGCTGATTTTCGCAACAGAGATTCATTCAGAGTAGTCGTAGGATAAAAACAAATGCTAACACAAAGTTTGACAAGATTTATGGCACGCGTTTCGCCAATTCGCAAATTTTATGACAAGTGAAACTTTGGTAAAATTGAACGTGAAAACTATAGAATATTTCAAAAATGTTATATGGCAGGTCACATCACACTCTACAGGACATACAAGTTCATAACACACTACAGGACACCCAGGCCACACACACACTACAGGATAAGCAGGTCATATCACATATCACATTTAAGGAGTAAAGAAAAGGCAAGAGTGATCAAGACCAAAATGACTGGATAAATTTAGAATAGCGAAGCCCATTCCAGGATTCGTACCTATCCACGTGGATTTAGGGCTTATCACTCCAACCACTGCGCCATGAGGCCTCCGTAATAGGTAAGGGTCGCTGTAAGGGTCGCGGAACTTTTGTGTGTGCAATACGCACATGCTGAAGTTCCGCAGAGCCACGAGTGCAACGAAGCCTGCGACTTCATTGATGTATTTCAATGTGAGAGGGTCGTCAGCATAATATCAGAAGCCTAAATTTGCACTCGTTGAATATATTTATCGATGATCAACACTAATCTACTAAAAATCTGTAAGCTTAAATTCGAATTTTTGAAAATGTGATTTTTGTATTTACGTAATGAGAACTATCAAAACTTGTACGAGAAAATCAAACACTACAAAGTTCTGTTACAAATCAAGAAGTATTTTAGTTTTTACCTAGTAATTATCGGAAGTTCGTTGATAATTGCTGGTGATTTATAATAGTATCCCGAAAAGCAGTAATGTGGATACCGGCAGCTATTTACGCCTGTTTTCGATCAGATTCTAGAATATTTACGTCGCAAAAAGTCAGAAATTTGATTTCGTTTTGGTAACGAAATGAGAGCAAGTGATCAACTAATTGAAAGAAAATACCTGATAGAGAATTAAAACCTACACGAAGTAGTTTTTAAGGAGAAGAAAAGAATAAGATACGTAGAGCCGAAAACCGCCTCATAAATTCAATAGCAATGACTCATTCCAGGATTAGAACTTGGCTGCGTGAATTTACGACCTAACACTCCGATTATTGCACTATGTGGCTTTAGCAGTTGAAAGAAGTATAGAAAACCACGTCCAAAAATCCGCATAACCGCGAATTCAACTACGAATAGCAGTTCGACTTCACTGAAATTTTGCATTGTGATAAAGACGCTTAAGTGGTGCAACGAAAGCCTGGAATTGCATTATTCGATTATATAGAAATGAGATCTAAAATAAATCAATAAAAAAAAATTTACAGCATAATTTTCAGTGTTCATAAACATTCTATTTGAAATAATATGTCATGGGAATATTTCACGAACTAGTTGCAGAAAATAAGAGCTTAATATTCAACTTTAATTACTTACCGCTGTTAACTCAAATATTTCACTTTCAAGCAATCGGAATCTCGAAGAACTTTGCCTACGACGCATCATGTTAATTCCACAAGCGTTATTGTGGAGACAGATAGGTACATAGGTCCAGTTCCCAAAAACGTTTTGAACTTTTTTGCCGTATCTATATATCATAAATATGAATGCGATTCGATTGGAACTTCGTTTATTTTGAGAAAGGGATCCGTAACTTCGAGAAATCAACTGATACACTGAATAAATCTAAGAAAAAACACGAATTTAAGGAGTGAAAAAAAGCAAGAAAAAGATCAAAATTATTGAACAAATTTTGAAAAGCGGAACCCCTTCCAGGATTCTAACCTGGTGGTGATATGATCTTAAATGCAGTTTAAATTCCATTGACCGCTTTTCGTTTAAATTCCAGTGTTCTAAAACCATTGAAAAAAATATGTCATGAAAATATTGCATGAACTAGTTTTAGAAAATAGAGTTGAATTTTTAAGTCCAATGACTTATCGCTGATGACTTGAATATTTCACAATTAAGCAATCGGAATCTCGTTGAACTTTGCCTACGACGCTTCATGTTAATCAAAAAGTGGTATCTTGGATAGAAATGGCTACTTATGTTCAGTTCAGAAAAATATTTTGGAACTAGCAGCACCCGTGGAAATTCCACGGACAGCGCCATTGTTACGCTAGGTGGATTCAGTCATCATTGCCTCATCAGTTCCTACAAAACCTTTTCTAACCTAACCCATCACAACATATTCTAACCTATGCCATCCTATCCGAACCGTTTTTGATAATATGTCAAACAAAAAAAACCCTGGACCTCTGATAAAATTCCGTCAAAATTATCTAATCTATTCTAACTAAACAAATCTTAACCTATCCTAACCTAACTTAACAAACGTCGTCATTCAGCTAGGTGGACCTTTGAAAAAATTCGGTCAACATTACCTTACCAATTCTAACATATTCCCTACCCTTACTTAACATATTCTAACCAATCCTACCCTGACCTATAGTAACCGAACCGATCCTGATAATATGTCAACCATAAAGCAACATTGCACCCGGGAAAAAATTCCATCAACATTACCTAACCTATGTTAACCTCTCCTATCCTAACCTAACAAGTCCTAACCGAATATATCCTAATCGAACATATCCTAACCGAATCCATCCTAACCGAACCTATCCAGATAATATGTCAAACATTAAACTCGTGGTTCGTGAAAAAAATCGGTCAACATTACTTAACCTATCGTAATCTAACACACCTTTAACTTATTATAACCTAACATATCTTAACCTATCCTAATCTAACATAACCAATGTCATTGCTAAGCTAGGTGGACTCGCGAAAAATTCGATCAAAATTGCCTAACAAATTCTAGCATAACATATTCTAATCTAACTTATCCTGACCTAACATATAATAACTTATCGCATCGCAACCGAAGCTATCCTGATAATATGTCAAACATAAATAAACCGTCGACCCGTGAAAAAATTTCATCAACATTATCTAACCAATGGTGACCCAACGCTTTGAATTGCCGCTCTTCGTCCATATTCTGCCTTCTTTTCCGAATTAAATTTCTCTAATGCTCTAGGTACTGTGCCCGCTGTTCCTCATCCATATTTTGCCTTCTTTGCTGGGATAAATTCCTTTGCTGCTTGCGATACTGCGATTGCTCCTCTTCGTTCATATTTTGCCTTCTTTGCTGGGAAAAATTCCTTTGCTGCTTGTGGTACTGTGATTGCTATTCCTCGTCCATATTTCCACGCATGATTTGTTTTCTTCGACTGTCTCGCTGAAAGTACTTCTTCATGTTGTATATCGTTCATTGCAGCTCGCGTCACTTGCTGACGTTCCCTGTCCCTTTCGAGGATTTCCTGCCGTTGTTCATTCCATATTCTCTGTCTTTAAAGTCTCATTCTATCTCGAGCAGCTTCCAATTTTCGCTCCATTGCGAGGTGTTAAAGCTAAAATCGGCGCAATTATCACTCCAACATGAAGAAAAGGTACGGTTCTCTAATCATATTTCTTAACAATTAGGAGAAGTTTATATAAAATGTCAAACATATCAATGCATGTAAAGGCGATCTTTTAAATGTAATACTCAGCATTCGGTCTCCATGATACTGCAAACTCAGATGAGAGCGTAACGGACGGACTAACTAACTAACTAAGGGAGGAACAAGCAGAATGTAATATAGATTTCTCGCCCCACATATCGCATAAATACGTATTCGAATCAATTTGAACTGCGCTTACTTTGAAAAAAAGATCTGTGCAAGGACATCGGTCCGATATTCTTCTAATAAAATTCTACTTCTCTATCTCTACCTCGCAGCGCGTAGCGTTGTGTCGCATACGCTTGCCGCCCCGCACTCCAGGTGAATATGAAATGAAATTACAGTGTATAGTGTACCATTGTGATCTATGTGTGGTTAAAATACTCCGTGAAATTGCATCATGTTCTAGTTGATAAATTTGTTACGTTATTTCACTCTTTCGCTAGCCGTATTTGATGTCTGTTAAGAATGGTTCCTGCTTATCTGTCCAACAGGCCAGATCGTTGCGACTGCGCCTTTACCCATATCGCACAATGAAGAACTTGCTGTAGTTTAACTGCTCTACACCTTTTTCACTTCAAATTAATCCGAGTCAAGTTCAATTTAATCCAAGTTAAGTTCAATTTAATCCGAGTTAAGTTCAATTTAATCCAAGTCAAGTTCAATTTAAACCAAGTCAAGTTCAATTAAATCCAAGTCAAGTTCAATTTAATCTAAGTCAAGTTCAAATTAATCCAAGTCAAATTCAAATTAATCCAAGTCAAGTTCAATTTAATCCAAGTCAAATTAAAATTTATAACAGTCAAATTTAACACACAAATATAGGAATACCTTTGCATTTTATGTATGTAATGTTGTACTCCGAACTACCGGTTTTTAAAATAATTTTAAAAATGCCTTTTTCAGTATCTTATGTACCGATTTCTCTAATATAGGAGTATAGCACAAAAGTGTTTCTTATTGAATTTGAATCAGCGCTTCCCTCAAGATGGATCTCTACAACCAATCAACGGACAATAAAATAAGTGAAGATGAACAAGAAAATGTACGCCCAGGAGTAAGAAAAGGAGTAAAGAGAGGAAAATACAAGAAAACACGAGAAGCAAAATGTAGAGTGATAGATGCTGCATTGAAAGATGAAGATTAGAGAGCAGTGGCAACATTTTCTTTCTAATGTAGGAATGTATCTGTGTAGTAATTTACTAATATAAATTGTAATCAAACGGAATCGTACATTAGTCCTCAGTGAATCCATTTGTATATTTTTTTTAAAGATTAATTATACATATCGTCCGGTAGGAATCTTTTGGGTTTGCATGTATATGACTTCATATATATATCAATACATATGAGATAAAGTGGAATTTCATGCATACAAATATCTATAAGTGTAAATAAATCCTCGAAACTATGTGTATGTGTAATAAAATATTACCTTTTGAACATAAATATTTGAATGTATGCACACTGTCATCAGTGTAGAATTTTAAAACAACTTTAATGAGGAGTATAATACGAAGTTTTTATAATTGACTTGCATCTTTTACACCGCTCAAAGATCTGAATCACACTCAGCCTCCTGATACTGGATACTCATCACATTTTACGACAGCTTGTTTTTATATTGCAGAAATTTAATGTATTCCTTGCTAAAAGGAAACACGATTGTCTTGCTCATCACATCCAATAGATACATATTTAACACAAAAAAGCTCGCATTAACAAGTGATTATGTCAATTTTGAACTCAACTTAGGGTTCGATTAATTTGAATATGATTTGGATTAATTTGAACTTGACTTAGATTAAATTGAACTTGACTTGGATTAATTTAACTTGACTTGGATTAATTTGAACTTGACTTGGATTAATTTGAACTTGACTTGGATTAATTTGAACTTGACTTGGATTAAATTGAACTTGACTTGGATTAATTTGAACTTGACTTGGATTAAATTGAACTTGACTCGGATTAATTTGAAGTGAAAAAGGTGCAGTGTTATTTTTGTACTGGCCGGACTCTCCGTGTCCAGCTGTTATTAACCGTCATTCTAAAACATCGCTTATTCGTATACGTCAAAATTAGAGTTCGCTCTCGTCTTCATACTTCGATATTCTCTTTCATATGTAAAATTAATGTTCAAATAAATGTGTTTCATACTGTTAAATTAAACAGTAAGACGTCGGTTTTCTTTGACTGCCACCTAACCTATGCCGATCCTGCTTGCCCTGACAATCAGAAACCTAGAAATATTAAATATTTGAAGCAACGAATCATGCAAGACACATAGCTTACGGAGTGAAAATAATTAAGATTGATGCGGACTAAAATAACTCAATAAATTTTGAAAAGCGTATTTCGATCCAGGATTCGAACCTGGCCGTGTGGATTTATGGCTTATCACTCCCACCACTGCGCCATTAGACCTCCGCAATAGGAAAGGGGTTTTGCACATACAAAAGTTTCGCGGAGCCGCGAGTGTAACGAAGTGTGCGGCTTAATTGATGTGTTTCAATGTAGAAGGGGTCAGGATGCCTGAATTTGCACTCGCTGGATACACACAGGTCGCATCAAATACCACGGGACACGCAGGTGACATCACACTCTATAGATACGCAAGGCACATCACACACTGCAAGATACGCGTGTTATATCACAGACTACATGACACGCAGGTTACTGTACAGAGAGAGCAGGGCAGGAAGGACGCGTAGGACTGAGGCGATGGAGTGCAGGCCGTTGCTTGACAGGTCGAGGTGCTGCAGGCTGTGCAAGCCTGCCAGTGCAGCTGCTGACAAATTATGCAGCAGGTTGTGTGACAGAGACCTGTAGAGCAATAAAACAGACATGTCTTCAAAATATTCGGTCGTATAACAAAAATTTAAATAATACATCAGGATCTGTAAAACCATGGTAGGAAGTTGATTTCATGTCTCGCAATACTGGGTACGACAAAATTATATTGAACTTGCATTTAAATCCTCTCATTCGAGGAACTAATTTCGATCGATGATAACAGAATTGCAAATAGGTTAAAAACTTCTATATTTTTGAAAAACAATAATTGAAAATTGAACGTTGCCAAAAATGTTAATTCATTGAACTAAACTTGCCCAAGTTGGTGTGTATGGTGAATCAAATTAATGCCCTGAAAAAAACGAAACTGAATTGTCGCAGATTACACTGGGGAACACTTTTTCAGTAACTTTGAGTTGTATTGGATATTTTATTAGATTCTGAAGATTTGGGCACTGGTTTCAAATATGAAATTAGTTTTTCTCTGCAAGCTCTAGTTTGTATGTAATTTGTGGTTAATGAAATTGTACAAATGTGAACTTGCGTAAACTATGTATAAGCATTTTCACGTCTATTTATACATAGAGAGAGAGCTTCTGATATTTTGATCATTCTTCTTTTGTTCCAGTTCAAACCTGGCTTCCAAAGAGAAACATCATTGCAGAAACAAGCCTGATGCCTTCTGCTATAGATGTATGTAGATGCTACACGCTCGATCGTCAGTGACGTAACATATCCTCGTTCGCCAAGCGCGCCTATAAGGCATATTTTGAAGTTTATCTCGGAGATCAAGACAAGCAATGGGCTCCTCATGTTGTTTGCCACAATTGTGAGGAAATGTTTCCAGACTGGACCAAAGCAAAGGTCTGCTTTTTGGAGTTCCAATGATTTGGCGCGAACCCACCGACCATGTAACTGACAGTTATTTCTGCATGATAAACACAACGGGTGTTGGAGGAAAACCGACATGAGATTACTTATCCGAACATTCTCTCAGCTATTCGGCCTGCTCCGCGCTCTGAAGTTCGTGTTCCAGTTTTCAAAGGCTTTCCTTCACTGGACATTAAAGACATTGGGCATGATAGTACAAGCGAACAAGACAGTTGTGACAGTGAATTGTCAGAAAAGTGTTCACAATCGGAGAGCTGTCCTTCAGACACTGAACCTTTCCTCGTCCCCAAGCCTCTTCCCCAGGCTGAACTGAGTGATTTAGTGCGAGATTTAGGTCTTTCAAAGGAAGCAGCAGAGCAGTTGTCATCAAGATTACAAGGCATAAATGTTTTTTATCGTTCTTTTAAAGTATCAAATTTCAGAAAGCGTGATCAGCTTTTTGTGATCTTCTTTTCAGAAGACAGACAGTTTGTTTACTGCCATGACATCGCAGGGCATGTCAAAGAACTGGGCGCACCTTATCATTCCCTGCTGAATGGAGACTCTTACTAGACAGTTCAAAACGCACTCTAAAATCTGCTCTTTTACACAATGGCAATGTTTCTGGAGCAGTACCTATTGATCACTCAGTGCATTTGCGGGAAGACTATGGTGATTTGAGAATACCATAGACTTATTGAAGTGTTATGTGCACAATTTGATCATTTGTACAGACGTAGAGATGGTTAACTTTCTTCTTGGACAACAGAAAGGTATCACCATGTTTCCTTTGTATGTGGGACAGCCGAGCACGAGACAGACATTAGGTCCAGAAGGACTGGCCTACTCGTGACGCCCTTGAAGCAGGCATGTCATATATCATACAAGGCCCAATAAGCAGAGATAAGGTCAACTTTCCTCATCTCATCAAGTTAGGTTTGATGAAGCAATTTGTCAAGGCACTACACCTTTTTCACTTCAAATTAATCCGAGTCAAGTTCAATTTAATCCAAGTCAAGTTCAAATTAATCCAAGTCAAGTTCAATTTAATCCAAGTCAAGTTCAAATTCATCCAAGTCAAGTTCAAATTAATCCAAGTAAAATGTGGTAAGTATCCAGTTTCAGGAGGCAGAGTGTGATTTAGATCTTTGAGCGGTGTAAAAGATGCAAGTCAATTATAAAAACTTCGTATTATACTCCTCATTAAAGTTGTTATAAAATTCTACATTGATGACAGTGTGCACACATTCAAATATTTATGTTCAAAAGGTAATTTTATGTTACACATACGCGTAGTTTAGATGATTTATTTACACTCATAGATATTTATATGCGTAAAATTCCACTTTATAAGATATTTATGCATATATATATTTAAATATTTGAAATCATATACATGCAAATACAAAATATTACTACCGAACGATTTGTATATTTAATCTTTAAAAAATATACAAATGGATTCACAGAGTACTAATGTACAATTCCATTTGATTCCAATTTATATTAGTGCATTACTACACAGATACATTCCTGCATTAGCAAGAAAAATGTTGCCACTGCTCTCTATTCTTCATCTTTCAATGCAGCATCTATTACTCTGCATTTTTCTTCTCGTGTTTTCTGTATTTTCATTTCTTTTCTCCTTTTCTTACTCCTGGGCGTAAATTTTGGGAAGCGCTGATCCAAATTCAATGAGAAACACTTTTGTTCTATACTCCCATATTAGAGAAATCGGTACACAATATACTGAAAAAGGCATTTTTAAAATTATTCTAAAAACTGATAGTATGGAACAGAACATTACACACATAAAATCCAAATGTATTCCTATATATATATGTAAAATTTGACTGGGATTAATTTGAATTTGACTTGGATTAAATTAAACTTGACTTGGATTAAATTGAACTTGACTTGGATTAAATTGAACTTGACTTGGATTAAATTGAACTTGACTTGGAATAATTTGAAGTGAAAAAGGTGTAGAAACAGAAGGTGAATATTTCTTCCACATCATCACAGCTTTACCAGGGTTATCATTTGAGAAGATCAAAGCTGGCGTGTTTGATGGCCCACAGATTCGTACCCTAATTCGTGATGATCAGTTTGTTGTTAAGATGACCTCTTTAGAAAAGGCAGCATGGTTATCCTTTGTGGCGGTCGTTCAGAACGTCCTTGGACGCAATAAGGCGGAGAACACAGTGAACTTGTGAACAGAATGTTCTCGCTTTTCGTGATCTCGGATGCAACATGAGCATCAAGCTTCATTTTTTGAACAGCCACCTGGATAATTTCCCTGACACCCTGAGTGACGAGCAAGAAAAGCGATTTCTCCAAAACCAAAAGGTCATGAAAGAACGCTACCAAAGGCGCTGGGACAAAAGTATGACGACTGACTACTGTTGGAGCGTTTAACGAGATTGCCCAGATGAAGTGTACAAACGTAAAAGTTACAAACGCAAATTCCTGCTTGAATAAAATACACAGACAAATTGATGAGCTTTCATCAGCTGTGGTGATGTTCTTAGGGATGATAATCTAACTTTAGGATAAAGATTGATGTTTTCTAAGAAACGCTATCAGAAAATACGGCACAACCAACAATAGTGCAAGTTACTCTCAAATAATATTTTAATTTATGTTTCTTTTGCCTTAATAAATGTAAAGAAATGACTTTCATACCTTTTTAAGATTCAAGTGAACAAAAAAAATGTGGCTGAAATTGCAATTTTCTACAATAACGAAAAGTTAAAAAACTACAATGTGAAATTGTATAAAATCTTTAGCTTGCAGATAAAAACAGACTTCAAATTTGAAATCAACACACTCAAGTTGACGATAGAAATATTTATTTTGCGACTAAATGAGTATTCCCCAGTGTTATGAAAGCTTTTATTTAACGCCCCACCAGTCATCGTCGCTATATGATAGTCTATGAGCAGACTTTTCGTGTTCTCGGTTGCATTCGTCAGTATCTGTCTACGCGACCTAAAATGACAACATAATTAAAAGAGAATTCAATTGATGGTGATATTCGCCCGTAAAACTCAAATGTACAAATATATATCAGCACTGAAAGAAATTTTTGTCTCTCTAAGTGTCTCATGGCTTTTCAGGTGTCTCATAGGTAGCCAGAACATCTCAATGAGAGAGCTGATGTCTCATCGGAGGTGCGACTCTTCGATGAGCGTCAAGTGTCTCAAAGCAAGGTGTTGTTCGTTCGTTCGTGCGCAAACAAAATGTGATAAGTCACATGTTTGATAACAAAACATTTTCCGTGATAACAAATGCAGTTTGTGGGTATCCTGATCAATGTTTCAGGCTGCCTATGTTTTATCAGCGATGATAATGTAGTGGTATAGTCACCCCTCAACTCTGACTCTAGTCATTCAAGTGTTCAGTAAATGTAAAATACGTCTATTTAATTTCTATTAAATAACGTTTTGAGTTCTACTCTAAGTTTCACCCATATAAACTTAAGTAGAATCTAATGGAAGACAGCCACTGCACGTGCTCTTATGGAAACTGCACGCCTGAGTATTTATTCGCGCAGAATTCTGTTAAGCCTAAAAAGTGAATATTTTCGCCCACGAGCATAACATGCTGCTTCGACTTTGACCAAACGTCAGCTGAGTTTAAATAATTTATTAGTATCAAATGCCTGAATATCTCAAATTCGCCCTCGCTATAGGAACAAAAAATAGCCCTGTGACAACTCCACCAGTTTTTAAAGTTTGAATGAGGCACCTAATTAACTAACAATAGCAACTAATGCACTCAACTTTACGACCTGACAGTAGCAACCTCTCTATGGATTTCTGCGAACTGTTTATGCGATATTCTATAAAATTTCGCGAGCAGCTTCAGTACAGGATTCTACCATGTACATGTACCATCATGATCACGTCCGTACTTATGAATGTGGTAGGAAGCGAATATTCGTACTCCGAGAAATTATTCAGTGTACAAATTTTTGATCAACTAAGATGAAACTAACCAGCAAAAATGCTTAAAAATGCGTTAAAGCATAATGTACAATGATAATCTAAAATATTTAATCAATAAAGATTTTTCATTAATTTTGTGTGTTTATGGGTGAAAAAGTATCCGTACAAGAAAAGTTTCTGCTTTTAAATAGCTCAATTCACCTCTTATAGACAGCATTTGGTACAGAACTTTTAAAATTGTTCATGCAATGCCCTCGGTAGCTGATATGTGCAATATCTAAAAACTTTGATCAGTCAATACGACAGTACCACTAAGTGCAGAGCAATCGTGGTTAAAAAAGAAAACATTTAAGCTGAGTGAACGGAAGGGAAACGAAAAGTGCAACTTGTAGGAAAATATCATGAAAATATAAAATTCCATTTGGGATCATTGCTTCTGTTGTGTCTAGGCATAAGAGTCAAGAAATTATTGTGAACCGTAAAAATTAGGAGCACAACGTAAGAAATCTGTAAGATTTGTGAAGAAAACACACCGAAAAGTTTAAAACAATTCAACGGTCCCGAGAAAAGAGTTGAAAGTTTAGCAGCTTCAGTCACTAGTGTTTAATAATACAGAATTAACATTTAACTCCGGAGAAATACATGTTAACTAAAATCATTTTCTTCTAGCAAAAAAACGCTCTCTCCGAGTTGAGTCTCTTGAGAAAAATACCTTCAGCAAGATTTGCTTGTGATTGAATAATCATATCAGGCATATTCTGGAAAGTATTTCATGGACAGATCAGGTCAAAATTAATTTAGTTGGCTGCAATTCTCGACAATATGTAACGACGTGAAACGTTAATACTTTTGCATCAAAGAACACAACTTTTACAGCATAGTTAGGTAGAGGTTACATCATCGTCTGGGTATGCTTTTAGGAGCATGAAATTGACAATATACACATATTAGATAATGGAATGAATGCAGAACTTGGCCAAAATGTTTTTAACTTTAACTTGCATTCTTCAGCAATAGAACTAGAGCTCCCTGGAAAGAGGATTTTTAGTTTTATAATCTTGAGCATACAATGAAATCTATGAAAAATTGGTTCGCTGATCACAGTGAAAGCAACTCGAATGACAAAACTAGTACAGAGACTTTAACTCTTTTGAAAATTTCAGGGGAAGAGTGAAAGTTAACATCCTATCAAAATCTCTAAAATGAGTGCTTTTAAAAACAAACTCATTTCCACCAGGAACTATTAACGGCAAAAAAAAAAAACTAAAACGAACATAGGAAATCCTTAGTGAGTTAGCCCAATATAAAAATTTAGACAACATAAGTAATTTTGATAATCCCTTAGCAGCATCCACGGATTTTAACACATATATTTCAAAAGTAGGTGCTCAAGTTTTCAATGAAGGATGTAAAACCAATCCAAATCAACTGCCAGTTGAGAATTCGTGCCCTACTGCGCCTTCAACGAATGGTGCCCCATGGATCCATGGGGCACTGTTAAATCGACAGGACGTGGTCTCGAGACCACGTCCTGTCGATTTACCAGAGTTACGAAATATCTTATACCCATTGAAATAATACAAAGGCATTCGGACATGATAGTTTCAGCCTTCAATATATCAAAGACAGCTTCCCAGTCACATCACCGTTGATTCGTTTGAAAATTAATTCATCAAAAGCAGCTAACAACACTCCACAACCAGACCATTGCATAAAACTGGACATGTAATGCGATTAAACTGGATTTGTGAAATATGCAAATGCGATTCACTAAGTACTTATGTACGATACCATTTGATTACAATTTATATGAGTACATTGCTACATAAATGCAATCCTGCAGTAGCAATAAAAATTGTGCCATCCCTTCAAATCAATAGGCCAAGACAAATATATCATCTCTGTCGATGAAACAAATTGTAACTTGTTTTTACAAAAATCGTTTGAACAATCAAAAACAGACTTCGTTGCTATATTTCTTTTAAAAGTTAAATCTACATATCGCCCAATAGTAATCATTTGTAGTTGCATGCATATATGATCTTATATATGTGATAAAGTGGAATTTCACGCATGTAAATCTCTTTATGAGTGTAAATAAATCCTCGATAATACTACGTGTATGTGTAACATAAAATTACCTTTGAACATAAATATTTGAATGAATGCATACTGCCATTAATTTAGAACTGTAAAACAACTCTAATGTGTAGGATAATACGAAGTTTTTATAATTGACTTCTATCTGTTACTCCGTTAAATGATCTGAATCACACTCTGCCTTCTGATGCTAGATACTTACCACATTTTACGTCAGCTTGTTTTTATATTGCAGAAATTTTATGCATTCCTTGCTTAAAGGAAAACTTTTTTCTTGCCCATCGCATTCAATAGATAATATTTAACACAAAAAACTCAAACTAACGAGTGATTATGTCAATTTTTAACTCAACTTGGGTTAGATAAATTTGAACTTGACTTGGATTAATTTGAACTTGACTTGGAATAATTTGAACTTGACTTTGATTAATTTGAACTTGACTTGGATTAAATTGAACTTGAGTTAGATTAAATTGACTCGGATTAATGTGATGAAAAAAAGGTGTAGTTTGAAGATATAAGTACATACATTACAAAATTTTTACAATAATTTCTACGATCAGACTTTGAATATCCTGGAAGTTTCGTTTAAAGAAACAGAGCCGTTCTCAGGAAATTTCATCACGAGCCCGTTTTGTCTGCGTTTGGATTGCCGGTGCACTATATACCTATTGATACGCTTCAACTCCATCATCTCCTTACCCTTTCTTGTGTGTCGCAACTACAAATACTTTCAGCAAGCAGCACTTCCATCATTTTTCTTTTTCCGTCAATATAAAAAAATTATATGATCCGGCAGATTTCTTAATAAGAATTTATGTTTAAGTTACTCGCTTTATTTGCATAATTTCTTGACTGTTGGCAGGATTTGTATCAACATCTCATTTATCGATCGAACGATAAAGCTGTTCCCTTGCTGGCGTCTCTCGCACATTCGATTCAGTAGGACAGAAAGAATCTTTAGGCCTAAACGGGTGCACACAGAGGTTACAGTAATTACAATGGAATCTTATTCAAACTTTTCAGTCCGACTGAAGGAGTTCAAATATTTGTGAAAGCCTACTTTGTAAAGTTGAAAGCTCACCGATTAACATCCCTTACCATCTGTTAAGTGCGAATTTCCGAGTCCAACGTTGGAATCAAACTCATCTGACACGGCATTTTCTTCAACTTATGAATTTTGAGTGTCTGAAATTGTGCAGCTTCACTCACTCACCATTACTTGAACTTGAAAGTGAGGGCCGACGGTGTCGGGGCCTTCGTAAAGTACAATTCCCTCGTCAATACTCGCAATATTTACGGAATTCAGCACCTGTGCACCAGACATGTCCAATAAATAACGCTTAGGATCCACCAATCCTTGTCACAAGCTACCATTGGAAGGCATCGTTGGGATAACCAACTGGTCAAAAAATACCCTCAGGCATTATGGGTCACTACAAACCCCTCTACATGACTAACTTATTCTAGTCACGGTCTCTTATTCCAGTCACGTACAAAAAAATTTTCAAAGTATCAATAATACTCAAATTACATTCCTGATCCAATCCAGCAACACAGCTCATTCCACAATCACCTTCAGTACCTCTGGTATACCAACACCCCCCATTCTCTCCATACTGCAAAATACCACATTCATGAAAATCTCCCTCTTGCTCACATTCTAGCACGAAATGTTCAATTGTTTCCTCTATTCCGCTATCATACTGCCGACATAATCTATTATTATTCTCATTCCACCTCACACCAAGGGCTTACACCTCACAGAGAACAAGAGGTTGCTTCCATAACTACCATCATAGAACATCTCACACTTAGGCACATTCTTTCGCACATACCAGATTAGTGCAGGTTTTCGCATTTTGCTAATGATATTAGAAATACAAAATTTGTAATTTTTGTGTACCTCATGTTTGTATATGTATTTTTTTACGCTTTCCCAGAAAAACATTTTTGAACATCGGTCGAAACAAGCGATTCGCATAGTATTTTCTGGCGTCAAGAATCGCGAAGTTTTATGTCATGTATATGTAAACTCAAAAGTCATGAAGTTGTGTTATCTCTTATAATTCTCATTACATGTATCATCAAATGTAGTTTAAGCAAGATTAGGAGTACATTGCCCTCAATCATTTTTCGACTAGTGACATGGGTATTACAATATTCGTGTGTGTGTATCATCTAAGTGTATTAACTTTAAGATATTTTAAAAACCAATGATGGTACTTTTGTACCATCTCTATTGGAAATAAACTGTTTTTCTTTCTTTTTCTTTCTTTCTTTCTAAGCATACACTTGTTCAATCCAAATTCTTTGTTTGCTTCTCAATCTCTTTTTTCCACCTCTTACAATCCCACTCTGGTCCTTCACCTCCAGCATTCATTGAAAGCCAGTCATTTACAGGTTTTCCAATTCCAACACGAATAATCTTTTTCATACATAGTTTCCTTGCATGTCCCCAAGATTTTTTCTCCCATTGGCTTACACTCAAATTCCATTCAAATATTCTCTTTACCCCCCTGCTATTCTGCATTATCTCAATTCTCACCTTATAATTCAACACAGCTTTCACCATTAGTTCTGAAAATAGGCTCCACCCTAGGTCCCCTCTAATAGCTTTTGCAGCTGTCCAGTTTGGAGCACCCAATGCTAGACGTCCTACCCAATTCTGCATCACATCCAGCTTTTCAAGGTCACTTCCTGCCCATGCTAAAGCACTCATACCATACATGACACTAGGTACATCAACGTACTTCCATATTCCTCTCACATATTCATACTTGTTTGCTCTGAACCTGGCCACAATACTTAACCGTCAATTCCACTGCATAGCTTTTTGCCACTTTCTTACCCTTAGTTCTGGTGCATCCATGTTCACTTATCATAACAACTTAGACATTTATAATTTTTGTTCTTCCTATTCTGGTTTCTCCAATATTCCACAGTCTGTCTCTAGCAGTGTCATCACTATTTATAACCATAACCTTACTTTTGTCGGCACCAAAGCTCATCTTGAAATCTACTATATCCAGTCGCAATATCAAGCATCCTTTAATTGTTGTTCATATCCAGATTCGCTAACCACAACCATATCATCAGTATACAACAAATAACTTTGTTTCTCGTTTCCAATTTTCAGTTCTAAGCCACTCACTCTCAATCGAACCGCTAATTCTTCTGTGTACAATCCAAACAATCCAAACTCACCCCTCTAACACTCCTCACTCTTGTCCTGTTTCCAACTTTCTTAAACTGTAGGTAGCGCTTGTATTCTCGTGTAGGCTTTGTACAATTGTTACTATCTTTCTACTAAATCCAACTTTTCCCAAGATTTCAAACAGTTAAACAAGATCTATTCTGCCATATGCCTATTCAATATCCAGAAATGCTAAGTATACCTTCTTACCTTCCATTCTCATTCACTCAGTTATTTCACTCACTACAAAAAGATTGTCTTCACCACGTCTATCCTGTCTGAAACCATTTTGTTCTTCTCCCAGGACTCTTAGTTCTAAATATTTCATTATAGCGTTCAAAATACCACAGAAAATCTTACATACAGTGTCAGCCAGAGCAATAGGTCTGTAATTTTTAAGTTCTTTCATACTCTTATGCCCACCCTTATGCAATAGAACTACACTACGAGTACACTCGTTCGAGTCATCTGGTACTCTTTTGCTCTTCCATATCTTATCAAATTATCATTACAACATATAAACTACGCTCTCTCCCCGGCATTCATAGAACTCATGTGGGATCCTATCAGGGCCATAAAACCTTTCCGTTTTTCACTGTCTTCAAAAAAACTTAAAATCTCCTCACAAGTAATCTCATCTTCCAATCGCAGCTCATGTTCATCAATCAGGAAATTCATGGATTCTTCATTTATTACCAGCTCATTCATTCCCCCAATGTCCTCCCAGTAGTCTTCAACTGCTTCCACCATTTGCACTCTATCTTGCACATTGCAACCACTGACTAGTAATTAATCAATTTACACTTCACTACCTTTATCATTACCTTGTGTAAATTTAAAGCAATCTTTTATTCCATCTGGACCTTCATGTCTTAGATTTTCAACTTGGTGTCTCTTCTCTTTAACTTTAGACTCTTTTATCATTCTCTTTACCTTCATCTGCTAGTCTCTGTACTCATTCCACGCACTCTGCCATTCATCCTCAGTTATTCTGTGTCTTTCATACATTTTCCGCCTATTTTATTGTTCTCGGTTCAAAGTCTTTCTTCTCATTCGTTCTTCTTTTATATCACTTGTAAACCCGCTGGCATTCACTGTACTTCTTTATATTTAATTTTTCCAATTTTTGCTGTGCCACATCATACCCGGTTCTTGCAATCTCACTATTTAGATCATTTACTTTTTCACATCTATTCCAGTTACATCTCCTCAATTCGTTCCTGAATTCTTTCAAGTTTACCACTTTTATCTGCCAGTTTTCTTTCACACTTTTAAATTTCTACATTGACTGCTTTCCAACCCTATTATATTCAAATACAAAAATTCGATGGTCACTATCAATTTCAAAATCTTCTTCATCTACAAACATTTCTTTGACACACAATCTTGCACTACTATTCACTATCATATTGTCAATTGCAGTTTTCAATTCCTTGTTTTGCTATTTATACAAGCCATTTACCACTGTGACATTCAAGTTCTCAAATTCATTTTCTTCACCAAAATCAATCAATTTTTGTCCATTAGTTAGGTCTTTTACAAGTCGTGAACTTGGGGTAATTATTAAGCATTCAGTGAAATCAATGCATAAGATTTAATAATTTTCTCGTTTCCATTTGTTTACCATAAATCTATCATCACCTGTTCGTTCTGAGGAGAAAATAATTGATAGTTCAATACCAATGACGGCTTACTCTCGGGAGGATGTATGAAGACCAAATTACCGAGATTTACTGTTTCATTCCCGTGTATGCTTGTTTATATTGATTAATTATTATTTCACAGCTTGCTGTTATGGGACCGCGAATTTACTCAAATCGAAATTCATGTCAAGGGCGCAATTGTTTAAACCAAAGGTCAAATAGAAAAAAAGAATGACGACTATCCTAACGCACAATGGAAGAAGCGAATAAAAATATAAAAAAAAAGAATCATGATCATTTATCTAACGATATCAACATTAATACAAAATAATTTTAACTCGTTATACCAATTTTAGGACGGAACCTCTGAAACTTGTCAACGCAACTGTGGAACGAATCTTGATAGACCGGCACAAGTGATTTGAGTGTAGTGAATCTATCAGTGTAGTACATAAGCAGAGGACTTTTTGGCCTAAGAACTGCAGCGGAAATAAAAAAATCTGAACGAGCACTCGTGAAATGTTTAAAAGTGTCAATTTTCAAATCACTTTCGCTTCAATTTTGCAAATAAATAGAGTACGTGTAAGATCTACAGTATTGGCAATATCACACGAACTCTCAATAGAAAAACATCCTATCATTCCTTGTTTTTCTGCTTCTAAAATCAATAAGTTAACATTCAAATTTAATAGCATTATAAAATAAATGTCGATGAGTGAGTGACCTTTGTGGTGTCTATATACAGAAGACAGGGGGTCGGTATGCAACTGCGCTGCTAGTGGGAACTAAGGACTCACGTGACATCACCAAGCGTGTGACTATGATCTGAAAATTTGCAAACACTTGAATCATTTGAAGATAAATTTAAAGCTGCTTCAATAGCCGAGTGTGACCAAGCCTGTAATCAATGGAAATATAAAGTGTTTTTCTACTGTTCACTGTACCCGCCATATTTTTCTCCGCAGTGAAAATACAACGGGAACATGAAATAATTATACTCTGATAATATTATACTTTGTTCACCTCAGCTAAAACCTCGGCACTAAAATACCGGAGTCACAAACGAGTTAACGTGAGCTTTATTTTCCGAGCTGAAAAGCTGAAAATTTTAAAATCAATTTCAGAAAATCATACAGTTCTCGCTTAACATGCTTCAGTTCAGGTAAAAAATCTGTAACATGTAATTAGGTTACTATTTAATTTTGAGTACATTATGTATTGAGGGCAGGTAAAATTTCCGTGTATAGACAAGCAGTAAAGGTGTAGTGAATGCAGGTACACTTATGTTATGTATGTCCGTACGAATATCTTTCATATGATACACACGCGTCTACTTCAAATATCTAAAAATATCTAACTACAGTTGAAATACAAAATAGGTGTAAAATACACAAGAGATTGAGTATGAATGTAAATTGCAAGGCACCACAAGCTGACGGTGCGAGTCCAAGGTCGCCCTAGCATCACTCACAGCTCAGCCAGGCGCTTCAGGGAGGCGAAGGCGCCGTCAGGCACGCTGCTGAGCGCGTTGTGGTCCAGGTGCCTGCCGCGGACGCCCGACATGCAATCGCAAGAAAAATTAAGCGAGTTCATCTGATAGCGTTCCTGTACGTGTTGTCCTAGATCCGGGGTCTCCAAACTATGGACCGCGGGCCACATCCGGCCCGCCACATAATTTCATCCGGCCCGCCAAACAAATCCCTGTGTGGTGGCCTTGAAAAATTATTAATCGTACGACTGGCATCCCTGAATGTTTCAAAGCTGGGGCTGCTAACTGGTGGCGCTCAGCCCGCACGGACGTGGGAAATATATAATGTGGCCCTCAAAGTGAAAAGTTTGGAGACCCCTGTCCTAGATGATAGCATAGTAGCGACATCCGATGTTCCAAGAACAAAACGTCTTAACTTCTTTTTAAACTTTCTCATGTTACGTGTGTGAAAAAGAGTGATAAATATAGTTGAGATTGATTTTAAAAGATGGTGACAGTATCCTACACACACTCGGGGTGTTCTATCTTTAGAGAGACTAATAAAAATTTTGATGTCTTCACGAAATTTTACTGTGTAGAGGGTTTGTACTATCAGCCAGTAATCTTCTATACATACCGTATCAATACAAATTTTCCTCATTATTGCGAAATACAAACACAATCAGCATTGAGAAGTTCATTTATCAAAACATATGATTAGGAATGGATTATGTGCATTATCATTATTAAAAAAAAAAGAAGTAACTCTCGAGTATATTGAGGATAAGTTTCTGATAAGAAAAACGGGAAAAACATTGAGTCTCCCACTTTTATTTTCGAATATTAGTTATTAACATTGCATTACTTTTAAATAAATGCCTTTTCGGCTCGATGAAGAGCTATCTATCACCTGCAAGAGGTGCCGTACGGTCCCACCTCAGTGAAAACAAGCAGTTTCATCACCAAATTGCGACCTCGAATGATGGTGAGCTGCGCTAGGACTGACAACTCATTATTTAGCTTTGACGTGGAGAAGTAAATGCTCATTTCAGATTAGCCTAGCTCGAAAACGCTGGAAATTGACCCTGAAAAAGTTAGTAGATTTGTGCACGTAGCATATTGTCCTTCAAACAGCAAGTGGCTTTGTGCAACAACAGAAAGTTTTCTCTGCGTCAGTAAGATGCCTCGGCACGGAAAAGTTGTAACTGCGACAAATGCTCAACGTTTACCTACACCTGTTTTAGGCATGGTGGCGTGTTACGCTTTGTGCTGAATCTTACATGAAGCGTACTTATGCAGCATAAATGAGGTTTACCAACAACAAAATGAAATTTACACAACTTTTATACAAATTTGATGATAACCATGAAGTCCAAGCACTAAAATTCTTCACATTTCTACTGAGGCAATCAATGGACGCAGACCTAAGGAGACTAGATGAAACACTCACAGGCTTCTCAGCGCACTGAAGTCCTGGAAGGTGTGCGCGCTCAGCTGCAGCGAATTATTCACGAGGAACCTGCGATAAGAAATTCATCAACGAGTTGTGAAAAAAGTTTTATAGCAGAAGTGAATTTATTTAAGGAGACTATATTTTTATGGCGGAATAGACAAGTAGTTGCATTATTTATTGCAGATTTAACAGAACTCAGTAGGTAAACTGCGTGCGAATTTTACTCTATAATTTTAAGTGATTGTTTCAATACAGAAATGCACATATAATTGTGAACGTACAGAGCTTACATTTTCTGCAAGATGATGAAAGATACGCAAAAGTTTTGTAAACGAAAAGACAACATTAGAAAACACTGAACTCGTATTGCTGAATAGAAAAATTTCCGTCAGGAGCTGAGGTATTCAGTACTGGACACTCACAGATCCAACACACACAGTATTGCACACTCACAGGTCCAACTTACACAGATATTGCCCACTGCACTAGACACCCAAAGACCCAGCACACTGAACTAAAGACTCCCTCACGCCGCACACTGCGCTAAGGACTCCCACACGCCGCAGCACTAAGGACTCCTACACGATACACAGTGTTATGGTTAGAAGCTTTAGTGATAAAGCTTAAGTCATATTTCTCCTCTCTGTTTATCATAAAATAATTCTGCTTGTTTCTTCCTTAGTTAGTTACTTAGTTACTTAGTTAGTCCGTCCGTTACACTTTCGTCCGAGTTTGAAGTATCATGGATACCGAATTCCTGAGTGTTACAATAAAAGATCGCCTGTACATGCATTTTTTTCACAATTTATATCAATTTCTCCTAATTGTTAAGAAATAAATTGAATCAGAAGACCGTATCTTACATGCAAATCTGTCATATGTCTCGATAGGATCAGCGTCTTTTCTGCAAGATTAAAGTGATAATTGCGCCTTAGAACCACACAATGGAGATAAAATTGAAAGCTGATCGCGATAGAATGAAACATTACCGACACAGAATCAGGAATGAACAACGGCAGGAAATCCTCGAAAGCGATAGGGAACGTCAGCAAGTGAGGCGAGCTGCAATGAATGATGTACAACATGATGAGTCCCTTCAACGAGACAGTTGGAGACAGTAAATCATGCGTGGAAATATGGACGAGGAGCAGCAAAGGGTTAGGTCACCATAGGTTAGATAATGTTGATGAAATTGTTTCATGGGTTCACGGTTTTTTATGTTTGACATATTTTCAGGATAGCTTTGGTTATGATCCGAAAAGTTAGTACATGTTAGGTTAAGATAAGTTAGGTTAGAACATGTGTTAAAATTGTTTTAACTCCAAAATGGAAATTAAGGATACGCCATATAAGTTAGGGCAATTCCTGAGTATTTCTGCATCCAATGATACCCATATCATTGTAGCTTAAAATAATGAATGTACAGTAAGAAGTCAAATTTACCCATTTTTTCATTTTTTCCGTTAGGGCGGCCGTGTGGAGACGGGTTAAAAACTGTAGGAGAAGAAGCATTTTGAAAACCCTCCTCTTCAATTCCGTTTTCTACGAATATCTCGTTTTCTATGAAAAAGTCGCACTGTGGATTTGGATTTTGGATTTGGATTTTCTATCTGTATACAAAATTTCATTGCTCTAGGTTCAATAACATATGGGGGTATATCCTTAATACGTATTTTTTTCAATTTCTTCCCTAAATTTTTCTTGGAAGTTCACTACCGAGTGTCATTTCCTTCCTCACTTTGATGTCGGTGACAATCTGATGCCAGTACCAGTGGCTGTGATGAAGATAATGTGAGTACAAAAGTACTTATGCTAAAGGGCTAATTTATTTCATTAATTATTAAATCAATGATTGAAGTCTCAAAGTATTAATAGTGTAAACCAAATTGGGTCGCTAACATTTCTGTTCTCACCTTGAACTTTTACCTCGATTCATTTAATAAGGGTAATTGAAGCGAACGACAATGAGATTTCAGCCCAAAA
Source organism: Platorchestia sp. MABIK (assembly GCA_014220935.1). NCBI lineage: Eukaryota > Metazoa > Arthropoda > Malacostraca > Amphipoda > Talitridae > Platorchestia > Platorchestia sp. MABIK. Next base: position 28,331 of record JACJUY010002524.1, on the reverse strand, counting down.
CGACGCCCAACACACACTATGACGTGAAAACATGCAAGAAAGTACGAATAGAGGGTCAAAGTAATGTGCAAATGTTTTTCTCTCAGGATTGGGATATGAATGATGCCTAAATGAATTGTGATACACGAGATCGATGTCGATTTCTTTTGGATGAACATTTAATGACCATATTTAGCGGGCAGGATTATTTATAATATCAAATTATCGCTCTGACTTTTTCATTTTAATGTAGATTATAACCCTAAATCATGCGCATCAAAGAATTGTGATGAAAATTTATCAAGATGGATAGTTCATGTTCCACCTGGAGGGCACATTCACACAGTCGTCTTGCTATTTCAATGGTTTAAATTCAATCTTCAGTCTGTTCTCAAGTCGTTTCCAGAATATATTTTTAACATTTAGCCCAAATAGACTACTTTTAAAATTAAGCATTGAATATCGAATGAACTAATTATTTGATCAGTCTAGTGCGCAGTTAGGCTAAGTGAATTAGGTTAAATGTAGTTGTACTCCTAAGAATAGCGTTGGTGGTAGGATGCCCTATATGTCACTGAACTCACTATTCGGGCCCACAGGTAGCTGTCAAATTTGATCATTGTACTAGACTTAAGAAATAATCTACTTCTGTATTGCTTGTGGTAAATAAATTGTTGAAATTTTGATTCCGTGCTTACAAAAGTTTGCCGCGGACATACGAGTATAATGCGGAGCGCTCGCTTCTTACGGACGAACTCGTTCACCAACATCACCTTTTCTCGTATTCGATCTCTGAACGCTGATCTAGTGGTGAGTGACTCCTCTGCAACGTTACATGATCTACAATGTTGTAACTAGAACAAAGCTCAACAAATATCTTACCAAACAATCAACAGATCTAAATGGATACTAACAATTGGAAATTCCCTTCAAACAAATTAAATAACCAAAACATTCTGTTCTATGAACGACCCATAAAACTTTTCGGAATTTCTAATGCTCATTTCAGTATAATAAATTAAACTTCCAGAGATTAGCAAATTGGGCTTATCGAGACTAATCTAGGGGCGAAGAAAACAGACGAGATGCGAGACGACTTAGATTCACAACAAACTATTAAATAGTCTTGCTGGAGTGAGGACCTCCAAAGATAAACTCGGAGTTATGTGGAATCTCTCCTTGATATTTTTTGACAAAGAGTTGTACTTTCGGGGTGTGGCGGCTGTTTGAGTCAATATGCGGCAGTGAAAACTCACACAGATCACACTACATTGGACACCCACAAATCCCGTATGTGGCACTGAACACTCACAGAGGAAGCACACTACATTGGACGCCCACAAATCCCGTATGTGGCACTGACACTACATTGTACGCCTACAAATCCCGTATGTGGCACTGAACACTCACAGAGGAAGCACACTACATTGGACGCCCACAAATCCCGTATGTGGCACTGACACTACATTGGACGCCCACAAATCCCGTATGTGGCACTGGAAACTCACAGATCCAGCACATTGGAGTCGATGCCCCTGGGCAGGTGCCGCAGCTGCGCGCCCCGGCAACTGATGGCAGAGCCGAGCCTGCAGGTGCAGGAGCTGGGTACTCCAGTCAGGTCTGGGAGGCAGCAGAAGAGAGGGTGGAGAGGGAAAGAAGGGGACATGAGCAGAGTGGGATAGTAAGAATTGTGTTCAAATCTCACCTAGGCGTCTTATTTCAGGTAATAAAACCGAAGGAGTTTAATCTAGATTTTTGTCTCATCTCTGATCGCTTTCTTAGGAGCTTATCAGTTCACTGCGATGTTGTGTCTCACAAATCGTGAGTAAAGCTGTTCTTTTGGACATCCTGAAGTGGGGGAATTTTCTGAATGTGTTATAATAGTACCAAAAATCACTCAGTGAATGCAATGGTGAAACAATGAAAGCAATGATAAAATACTGGTAACTCTGATGTACTTGAAACGAGAACAAGAACTACAGTATTAGAAATACTACAACAAAGACTCGAGTTGTTGCACAGTTCGAGCAGCGCATTGAACTGATAATGACGACACAGTTTTACGTACACGTTCATTTAAGAACAATTTCAGTTCGATTGGAACCGTAACTTGTGTTGTTTTCAGCATTTCGATCAAACGAAATTGTAATACTGCATACGAACTACGACGCGTGATTGGAAAAAACTGTGTAGAAAACAGAGAAAGAGCAGCAGTGAGAGTTTATAAAGTGTAACAACGCTACTGCACTACACTTTTTCTGTTACACAGCGTTACTCCTACAACACCTTAGCAGCAGTATTAGCTCCTGCTTCACAACATCCTAGCTACACTGTAACTTTTCTGTGACACTACAACACTCTCCTACACTGCATCACTCATGCTTAATGACACTCTATACTACAACGACCCTGCTACACTGTTACTCATCTACTACTCTGTCACTCCCTTGTAACACTGTCACTCCCCTGCTACACAGTCACTGCCCAGCTACACAGTCACTGCCCTGCTGCACCGTAACACTCACTGCAGCTAAGGACCCCGTGTGCTGGTGTAACCGGCCTCTGTAGCAGCGTTCGCAGCTCCTCTCCGTCACTCTCCGAGGGCACTGAAGGCATTATCGTCTTGTTGATAATTTTACGTCGTGGGCAGCGGGATCAACATCGTGTTCTTGATGATTTTAGAGCAACATTTTCAACAGTAGATTAAATTCGATAAAATGATTTAAATTCATTTCATGCCGCTTGTGGTGATCCCAGCGGCAAGCCGCGGGCCTCCACAAGACCTGAGAAAAGCTGCCTCCAGACTACAAACGCATCCGTTCCAGAGCACCTCCGGACCCGAAGCGCCTAGTCAACCAAACACGGGACCTGAGA
>JACJUY010002524.1:0-17131 GCA_014220935.1 Platorchestia sp. MABIK | reverse complement strand
CCCGTTCAGTCTCTGAGTCTCGGCGGGCGAGAAGTAGAACATTAAGGAGTCACTTAGGACCGAAAAGCGCGGGAGATCGGACGGGGCGTGCAAGCGGGTCGGAGAAGACTTGGTCGAAGACAGACAGGTGCCACTTCACGCTGTTAGAGTAAGACTCTGATTCAAGGGTGCTGTTTAGAGAGCTTCGGTTTCGATGTTCTGTATTTGAGGGCTTTGGGTTCCAGTTCTGTTGTCGAGGGCTTTTGATTTCAGTTCTGTAATCGAGGGCTAAGTCTCCAGGGGTCGGGTTTCAACATTGTAGTGGTGAAGCGCGAGTCAGATGGCAGGTTGTCAATCTTGTGCTGAGATTGTTCCTGGGTTGTGTGTACGGTGCTCCGTGTGTGCTCTCTCCCCTTTTCCGTACCTGCTTCTCACACTAGTAAACTTTGTTGATTATTTTGTGCGGCGTTATTATCCTCACAACTCACACGAACCACACAGAAACACGTGCCTGGAAAACGCACTCGGTCAGCGCTACCAAATCGTTGTTTACTTAACGAAATAGAATCCGGATGTGAGCTATTGTAGAGGCTAACGGACCCTGCTGTTATTATCTCTTAAACTCATAACATAAAATTCGAGACGAAAGTCTCTGGTGTCAGCGCCCCTTTTTAATTTAATTTTAATTGATGAATTTACATTAACGTAAAATACACATAACATACAGTCCCATGAAAAACGAAACTCAAAATGAAAATTATACAATTCAAAAACTACAGTTGCATTCATATTCTGTTTCGACTACGTTCTTCGTTGAACGTTTCCGACAAAATGACATGTTTTAATAAAATATTTTCAAAAATATTGATTTGTAATTACTTTATTGAAGACTGTCAGAAATAAGTTCGCGCAGGAAAGTCAAAAAATGAAATGCACACGGTAGTACAAATAGTCAGTGTTTCCACGAGCAGGGTAATTACCCTCGCTTAGGGTAATCATGGTACCTTAGGGTTATGTTTAGGGTAATGAAAAATTTGGGCAAATTTAGGGTAATCAGAGCTCCGTGAAGGAAGAGCCCGCCTAATCTACGAAAAATAAAAAATTGAGAGCCAATATGCGAGCACCCTACTGGTCACCACTTGAACGAAAAAAAATGAAACGAGTCAGAATTTAGTGTTCACAAAACTGCACTGCTGCTGTGGTTTAATGTCGCACATTTGAATGTCATCAGGAATCGCTCACGGAAGACAGCGTCAAGATACGAAGCTATAATATCTCTTGTCCACTTCGGTTTGTCAAATGAGTCCGAGTTGCATTTTCGCTAATAAAAAACTCGATCGGAATCAGCAACAGCCAGTCGACGGAAGTCACTGTCCTGTTCTTTTTGTGTGCGTGCTTATAAGCTTCAACAGAATGTTGACAGGTATGTTTTTGAATACAAAAGATAATATATTTCATCGTAGAAATTATTAATAGGTTCATTCTTGTGATAGTCATTGAATTAACAGCAGAGTTACCTCACAGCGCCGCTATTTTGCCAGCTAATTAGGTTGAAGACGTCCTATTTTCTGCCATGTTGCCCGCCAACGAAGCATGTTATTGTAGCGATGCAAACCAAAAAATTTAGACAGGGTTTTTTGACACTTCGAGTTACAAAAGGTGCTAAAGGCGAAAGGAAGAAGCTATAAAATTAGTTAAACAAATTCATATAAACAAAAGAGTACAGTTATTGACTTAAAACTTGCAATATATATTGTATTCTCACTGTCCTTCTTAGATGCTGAAACACGGACATAGAATTTTATATAGTAGCGATCATGCCTAAAATTCCGTCACCCGAAATTGAAGCACTAGGGCTTCTAGCAAATGAGTGTCGAGGAAAATTTATACATATTAAAAAAGGCAAGGCAGTTTATTTCCAAAAACCTCTGAATTTCCTCACCCGCCCTTCAGGAAATGAATAAATTTGGCTATTTGGCTACTCAACTTTATGAGTTGATGAGTGAATGTGATTGCAACGGTCTCTGAGAGGCACATGTGATGTAACAAGATTGGATAAAATCCGTAATGAAAAGAGATGGCGAAAGTCATGTGAGGAAAGCCAAAAAGTCATCAGAGAGAGTGGATCAAAGTGTTAGGTTAGATTGAGCATGTGGGAAGAATCGGCTGAAGCGTGTGAATGTATGGAAAATTAAATGAAAAATAGATAATTATACTAGGGATTGGTTACGCGGTGCATGGAAAATATTGTTTTCAAATGGAATCAAAACAAAATTTCTATTTCCTCCCCAGAATTGCATGAATGCTTTGTTTTTTTTTCAAATCTATCCGAAATTGAGAGAATAATCATTGGAGATTCTTTTAGGACACCTGCTTAAAAATCAATCTGTGTTTATTGAAGGTATTTTTACCAAAACATTCAGCATTTGTTTAAAAGCGTACACGAAAAATCAGTTAATCTATTTACGTTCTTCAAGACCAACTAAAGACCTTTACTACATACATAAGCCTTCCCTATTCTGATTACAAGCGTTCTAAATACTAAACTTGAACAACATGAGAGTCAAGTATTTATTCAAGAGCTGTCAGCGGAAAAGATGAAAAGAAGGTAGAGCGAAATTTTGAGTGTAGTATATTGCCTATTGAATCTAGTTCGTCAAGGTTCTGATGATGACCCTCCAGTTTTTAATTTCTCATCAATGACTTCGTTTCTAGCATTGCCGTTCAAAATATTTTATCTGCCATGTATTTCGTACTCTGAACTACTGTCTATTATTTTCAGTTCCCTCAAGTATGTACATTGCTACAAACACAGCAAGAATAAACTATATATCTAACAGTAAACAATGCTAACATTGTGGTTTAAATAAGCTACATGGCTTCTATGTATATTGCAGTCTTTCGGAAGATGAACAAATTTTGAAGGACTGCTTGAAAAATCATTGAGATTACTTTAGTTTCCTAAGTAGAATTGATTAGGCAAACAAAAACTAGGCCCACTCAAATTAGAGAAAACTTTAAAAATCCAGTCAGTGATTTTCTTCATCAGAAGTACCATTAAACACGCGTGCAGATCTATCCATACATGCACGTACAGCTTTAAGTTAAACCTATTGATAAAGCCAGACGTGTTTTTAAAGAAAGAGAGTCAGGTAATGAATTAGAAAACCGCAACTGTTCATTCTATGTTTGACGAATTAACTTTCTCAAAAAACATTATTTAACTGGAAAATCAGCTTTGTCATTTCTTGATGAAAATTAATTCCTGAAATTTACAAACAAATACAGTTCAAAAAATCGGTTGGGACGAATGAGGTGGCAGTATTGTTATGTTTTCCGACAAGAATACAAAGTAATCTTAAAAAAATTAAAAATTACTTCGAAAGAAGTTCGAGTCGCATTCACGCAGCTGTTAAACACGTTTTGTCAAAAATGTTACGATTCTTATTCGTGAATTATTTTCTAATAAATTTACACAATTATAAAGGTGATTGTCCGCACACGGTGGAAAAGAATTATTGGTGATTGTGAAATGATACATATTGAAACCCGTTCAACAAACTTCAAGAAACTGTTTTTCTTTGTTTGCACTTATCAGACAATTATCAAAGAAGAAATATTTCATTATGTGCTCGAATGTTGAAGTTATTCACCAAACTTCTCCTATTCCTTCTTTGTCATAAAATTGAAAATCTTGTTTCTCATGCTCTGAAACAATATCTAACGATCCTGTATATGGCATCCCCTTCTAAATAGACATAGTAGTTTAATTAACAAGGTCACTTTCAATGAGTCCATTCTTATTTTTTATATTGGGTTGACCAATAAGTCAGTTCGTTTTTTGAATGTCATCTTTCCGACCTTCTTAAGACCGTTTTATGTTCTTATTCTTTAAATCCTGTATTCGGTTCAATGAGAATGTTTATGCTATTGTGCAACAAGCCTCTAAGTAGAAAAGTTTTGACATTTTTGTTTGAATTCTAGCCCTTGAAATATTGGACCAAATAGAGCACTAACGATGTCTAATGCTTTTTTCCGAGGAAAGTGGGCGACGAGGAAAGTGGGCGACGAGGAAAGGAAAGAAAACAAGTTACGTACACAAATATATGCCATGAATATGGGTGGTTTCTGTTGCTTTCCTTCCTATTTTAAAGTAAAAAGCATTAGATGTCAGAAGTGCTCTGCTTGGTCGACCATTTCAAGGGCTCGAATGCGAGCAAAAATATTAGAACTTCTCTACTTGGAGGCTTACTCGTATTACACTCTGATGTAAGTATGCTCGCTCTACCGAATACAGGATGTAGAAAATAAGATTAAAAAATAATCTTTAGGAGATCGGAAAGATGGCATTAAAAAACGAACGAACTTTTCGGCTGACCCAATGTTTATGTGAAACGTTTTGCTTTTTTCACTACCCTTAGCAATGCTTATTTTTCAGCAATATTAAATGATCACTGCTGTGGTTTTGAAGTTATAGATTCTAGTAATTAGGTCTACTTTCGCACGTATCTGCCAAGCCGACACTGTTCTGGTCTAGGAGTGTCATGAAGACAGTGCCTGATATGCGTTTTTTTTATGCGATGCATATTGCAATGGCCATATGCGATGTTTTACAATTAAGGCCATCGTTTCACAGATGATACCGTTAAACAAAATGTTGACTTCGTTACTCCTAATTTCCTTATCTAAAAATTTTACTCGAAAACTATTAACGAATTTTTTGTCACTGCAGCAATTTTTAAACCGTTGACGGCAATTCTCGCAATAGAAAAATACTCAATCCCTTAAAGCCATCAAGAAATACATTGATAAATGCTACAACTGCATAATCAGCCTATTTAGCTATTGAAATTAGGGCTTGGTATTCACGAATTTTGCTTTGTGTTGAATGCTTTTATGCTGTTCTTTTGTATTCCGCTATTTAAATATAAAAAAAAAAATGTTGGAACTTAAAATATATAGTTTGACCCAACAGCTATGTAGATTATTCGGGAAATTCATAATTCTTCAGACGAATGTTCATCAGGAACTTGAAAACGAAGAACACAGCACGCAGTGAAATCATTCTAATTTTATTTCCTTTTTTACATACCTAATCTAAAAAAGTGAAGAAACTAAGAAACTAGTAGTCCTATTTTTTTAAACGTTTCAGAGTCCAGCTCCATCATCAGTAAGTAAAATCTGAAATTTACAATGAAAACGGTTAAAAATGCAATGCTATTTCAAGTTTTTTTCTATTCTACAAGTAAATGAGCTAAATGTAAATTTGCAAAGGAAATGAACTGGTGGCATTATTAAGAACCGGTTTGTCTTTAGCTATGTACAATGATTCTAAAATTCTCAAATCCAAATCATTAGAAGCAGAACATAAAATTTCGAACTCATCCTCAGACACACGGGCACTGCACTGCTCCGCATGAAGGCGGACAGAAGAATGACCGGGCTGCGTAAGTCGATTCCCCGTTCTAAAGCTCACACCCCGATGCTGGGCAATCCGCACGTAAAATGGCAATGTCGTCATTCAGACATAGCCCGATGTACATTGTACACAACTAAACTTGTACACAACGGACGCCCGCATTCGCTTAGGTATAACATCTTTATGACGAAAAAACGAACCAATTTTATGTGAATTAACAAATATAAGGCGAAGATGTGCTGCCGAAAAATAGCGTTTGAAAAGCACCTCCAGTTCTCGTGACATTTTATCAGAAAAGCAATCCAGGTATGGAAAAACGCAATAAAGACGCTGTAGTGGATCAGCGGTGGAAATGGAATCTAAGTATTTCTTGTCTAAAAATCTTCTGACATGACTGTTTACAATAGCCGAGGGATAACCATTATTTGAGAAGAAAGACTGCAGCTTAGTAAATTCGACGTGCAGGTCATTAAAATTTGAACAGATATTGTATGCGCGGTGTAATAAGGTTTTAATTGCATTAATTTTGAATTTGTAACTACAGAAGCTAAAAAAACTCAAGCCCAGACCAGTAAATGTTTCTTTGCGATAAACTGATGACTTGAAACAATTATCCATTTTAGTGATCTTAGAATCCAAAAAAGGCAAACTATTACATCTCTCTATTTCACTGGTAAATTTAATAGCGGGATGTTTAGAATTCAGGTAGTCTAGAAATAAAGGAACATGGCTATGGTCCCGGAATAAAAGAAAAGTGTCATCTACATACCGTCGATAAAAGTGAGGTTTAAAATGCAAAGGGCAATCTCTGAGCCATATCTCCTCCCAGTAGCACATAAAGATATTTGCAAACGTTGGTCCCAAGGGGAGTCCCATACCCAACCCCTCAACCTGCTTGTACAGTTTTCCGGCAACAATAAAAATCGAATTCATTACAGACAGTTACAGTAGAGTCATAAAGTAATTTTTACCTAGTCCTAAAATTACATCACCAGACTTTTGAAACAAGGCATTTAGAATAATATTGATGGTTTCAGCCAATGGTATATTAGATTCGGTTCTTAATAATGCCACCAGTTCATTTCCTTTGCAAATTTACATTTAGCTCATTTACTTGTAGAATAGAAAAAAACTTGAAATAGCATTGCATTTTTCATTGTTTTCAGATTGTAAATTTCAGATTTTACTTACTGATGATGGAGCTGGACTCCGAAACGTTTAAAAAAATAGGACTACTAGTTTCTTAGTTTCTTCACTTTTTTAGATTAGGTATGTAAAAAAGGAAATAAAATTAGAATGATTTCACTACGTGCTGTGTTCTATGTAGATTAGTAATGGGAGTAATATCTGGAATGAAAGAATGACGCAAGCATTATTAAATATGCTAAGACCATATATGAATATTAAGTCGGAAAATAGTGTAAACTTTTAACTGCTCATCAGTATTAATGAATTTTGGAAGTAATCTGAATGTTATATCGTCAACAAAAATGTTTACTTCGTTAACCAACCGTAAACAAATTAGTTAAAAATCAACCTAAATTTCATTCGAATAAATGCATAGGTTTTTATACGTGACAGAAATATTCGGAATTTTGAGCGATCAATCTTTGACTGGAAATGAAGAGGGAAGATGAAAATTTAACTCGTGAATTTGAGCTCAATTTAAATAACTTTTAGCCCTGAAAAACTGAGGCTCTAATTCGTGGCTCATTAAACAATTGTTTCATTGTTGGAACTCATACAAACTTTTCTTGAGGTCCAAAATTGTTTGCGTTAAACCGACGCAAATGTCCTGGTAGAACGCAATGACTATCAAGAAATTCAGTAACGATGTAATTGGACTTAGATTTAGGTGTGTTTAAAGCATTACTTTATAATGTATCCCGTACGGCAGGACTGTAAAAGTTAGCTGGTAGGAGTGGTCATCCTCACCAAAAAACATCAGTCTTTCGCTCATACATGGACAGGATGAGGGCATAGCAAGCAAAAATCACGACAGCATGGACTCATACTTGACTTTGTCATGGACAACACTTCCATTGAAACATTAGCTCAGGAAGGCCTATCACATATTAAGTGCAGAAATTTGAAAAGGAGTCTGATTGATTCTGGGGTAAAAATAAATAATATGGCGAAACCAAACAGAACTATTTGGGACAAAAATGACTCCTTACCATCTTTGGAGGGAACAGTCCTTCTCGTAACAATTGCTGGTCAAAAACAATGCCGTAATTTGCTGTTCCTAACTTATTTAATTTGTATGTCTAAATATACTGATGGTCTTCATGCTTGAAAGTTCAAAATGATTGCTTATGGGCAAAGGAAAATAAGTACAATCTCCTTAAACCTCCAGCCGATTTCAAAATTTTAGACTCTGCTTCGGCACTCTATGACATTCGGATTTCAGAGTTTTTACATACCTTCAAGTGAAACCCTAATCTGAACAATATGGACAGTTCATACCCTTTGAAAATACTAAAATATATTAGTAACCTCTTCGTCACTAGCACAATTTTATTTGGTACCTTTATTTGGCGTGTATTTTTGTTGTTTTTCTTCTTTGACATACTTTTTCTCATGATGCATATTATTATTTACTATTCATTGTTCTTTTATTCTTTTATTCCAGACATAATTATTTGTTTTTGAACTGATGATAGAGCGTGACTCCAACACGTTTTCTTAGAAAAAAGTATTAATTTCCTCGGAATATTTATATTTTAAAGTTTCTGATTAGGTTACGTACGACTAAATCAAACCAGTAACTTGTTCAGATGTATAAAATTAAATGATTTTGACGCTTCTCGGTGCTCGGTAATTTCTAAAATTAAGGTCGCTGCTTCAATTAAGAAAATTTCGTTTATGTTACTGCTTACATATGAATGGGCTCTTTCAGTGCTGCTGAGCAGGAAGCGCGGGGTGCATTCCGTACACCGTGACAGGAAGTCTCTCGTACGCCTGTGCCTTCCAGAAGTGCCGTCGACGTGAAAAGAGCTCAAAGATTCGGTGGGTACCAGCGCTCTGATTATTGATCGACGGCTTGTTCTGTTTGACCAATATTGCTTCGATAATTGTAGTTTGTTGTACTCCGATGTAGTATTTTAATGCAGTTCACCAGTTGTTCTCGAGTTGGAATGCTAATGTGTTTGTCCTTGGTATGATTTTTTTGGGCCTCCAAACGCTAGGGACATACTTAGTCGCCTGGAATGGGTGGTGGTTGTCCTGCCAATGTATGAGTGGTTATGGGACTGCTGACGGCTATGTGGGCGGCGAGGAAATTTACTTTGTTTTTCATTCCGAGTTCTGATGTAAATTTTACCATCGAACGTGCCTCAAATCGGTCGTTGAGTTCCATAAACAATTCAATTCTGTCGGATGCTACAAAGCAGTCGTCGACATAGCGATTTAATACGTATAGTTTTATGTCAACAAAATTTTCAAGGCCCCATTAGACTCCCTATGCAGACATGATCTTTTTGTAGGTACTTAGTACCGTCTACATGTATTAACGCGCATTGGGCTGTGCTTGATTTCAAAAGTTTCTTAAGTGAGCTAGCCTAAATTGGTGGGGTAATTAGAAGATTTTTGTCAATTTTTTCACAAATTAAATCGATTGTGGAAGAACGGGGAGATTTGTGAACAGGGACCCGATGTCGAGCTATGCAATTATACCGCATGGATTGGTGGCTCTGATGGCTTGGGAAAATTCGTACGTAGATTGGATTAAGTATTTAGTCGGGAAGTACGATGATATTAATTTATTGAGTTGCTTTGCGACCTTGTATTTGGGAGGAAGAACCTGTGCCATGATTGCACACATTGATTAGTGCATCTTGACGTTGCCGAACCTGTACCTCGGGCTGTATTCTCCAATTAATGATTACTTTATTGGGATTTGTGTTTGTTAATGGTAGCAACTAAATGATAGATTTTTGCCTGTACGTTATGCGGGTAAAATTAAGCTGGCCTCAACCTTTTCTGACTGACAATTGAGTAAAAGTTAAGTGACGATTTGCCTTAATTTCCGATATGTTATTTTTTAAAAAGAGTTCAAAACTCCTGATCAATTTCAGAAAAAGTAAGCCAGTGAGAGAATAAATTATACGCAAATGAAAAAACATTGTATGCCATGCAGCCCGATGACGAATGACAAACATGACGCACTCTTTCAAATTTCAGTAGTAGAATATTTGATCAATTAACTTAGGTAAAGTTTTGCGACGGTAAATCAGAATCAAAATTAGGAACTTCAACGAAAGTGTGAAGGAATTTTGAAGAAATGATCAAGAACTGCAGGAATTCCGAATCAAATGAATAAGCTTAGTTGCGAAGTCAAAACTTATTTGTTCGACTTGCATTTCTGGTGGTCAGATTGAAGTAGTTCATAGTAGTTCAAAAACCAACTTCTAAATCGTAATCGCATGCATATATATAAACTGTGACTAATCATTGTATTAATATTATCGGCAAGCGTTCTGCTGACGTATTAGAATCTTTTTACTCTGTCAATAATTGGACCTCTAACGAGCAGCGCTGACTGCTCTTCTCCTCTGCTAGAAAAATGAAGCAAACTGTCTTAGGCGCAAGGGCTCAACTTGCGTGATAGTGAAATAGAAAGTTTGAAATTTGTCGAAAGATTAGTTAACAGTGGCTTCAAAAAATTATTTAGAAATTACCAATACAGGTAGTGAAGTGTATTGCGTGTTGGGCGGTTTAATTGACTCGTTAGTCAGAGGGCTCTTAATTATGATAGCAAGTGAGAGTACATTAAAGATTCTGCATAAGTGAGCGCTGAGTAACGACCGAAGTGATCAGCTTAAGCGTCTTTCTAGAACGAAGACAGAAGATCAATGCGGTATTAAGTAACTGCGTTGACTTTGCCAATTTTTATCCAAACTACTGCTGAACAATTTTATGACTTCATTAAGCTCTAGACTTGAATTATCAAATTAAAATCAAGCTTCTCCGCTCATCTAAGCGATGGAATGGCATTTGCCAAATAGACAAATGTAGCCGGACAATAGTTGGTACGCGGAAATAGAAAATAATAATTTAAGGATTAGAAATGAAAATATTCACTGTAGAAATACTGTTACTAATCATTGTGTTAGTCCGGGAAGAATTTTTTTTTTTAAACATACGCTTGCCAAGTATTTGATTTACCCATAAACAAGTTATGATGTGTCGCCAGTTGCATGCATTAGATCCTCAGGTTAACAAGCTAGATATTGGCTAGCGCAAGGCTGGCGCTTTAGAATCACGTTACGCTGCCAATTGAACCTCTAACGAGCATTACTGACAACTTCCCATCCTGGTAAAATGATACAAACTGCCTTAGGCCCATGTGTTCAACTTGCGAGAGAGTGCAATCGAATTTACGGTGGCCTCAAAAAAACCTATTCGGTGAGGATATTTGAACGGGAAAACTCAGACGACGTCCTACTGACGTTATGTAGATCAAACAAGTAAATATAATAACTCGCTGCTTATATATAGTAATAAATAACACTGCTTTGATTGCAACATGACCATCTAGGTGCACTAATACTATTTTAACTATGTACAGCAGGCATGGACACATCACTTCTTCACGAACAACCAAGGAGCTGCCTCTGACATAAACTAAGCGCACTTGCGTAACTGAATAATAACTGAATTTTGTTGATTAAACTTTGAATTCACTTCCTACCGTAATTTATTTTTTTTGCCTCGGCAAGCAAAAGTTTCGTGACTGCTTGCGAGCTGGTTTATTCAAACCAATCTATAGCTGAAGTTGGATCGTTCTCGCAGTGACGTTTTTAAGTAGAGAGGGTTGTTTTTTCGTTAAGGCCATGTTCGTTATTGTTGGTGGTGATATTGTTCGTTTTAGGATATTGTCAGAGCGTACTATGCCTATTTCAGCGCTCTATAGAGTCCCGTTGTTCTTAGACCGCAATGAAGTGGGGCTGTTGATATCTTCGAGTAGTAAGTGACAAATTAAGATGCCCGGGGGTTCGTGGGCACGAATATCACTGACTCGCCCTACTGTGCAGAATCAAGACCCAAATCTTCAAGCTTGGGAATTTCGTCTGATATTATTTGAGTACGAGCTATAAGACATCACAGTCGGTGAGAAAGAGCAAAACGAGGCATTGAGTAGTAGCGTTTACAAGTAATTCCTTCGATGGCTTATTACTAGAAACAGAGATAAATTTTATTTTTAAATAGACATCGACGTAAATTTATACTCCTTTTTTACAACAAAAACTGATCTCAGTGCCGTTTTCACTTCATTGGAAGATTAAGGCTTACAATTCGTGTCTTCTAACATCCGTGAGGGAATTTGCCACCGAGCGTTTGAAGAGTCATTTTGACGTGTTATCTTACCTCATTATTGATGAATCTTGCGGTCGAGAAATAGCCTCTCTTTTCTATCGTTCAAAAAGACAGGTACATTGTTTTTAAATGAATCCTATCCTAAATTAACTTTCAAGTGTGCAGTTTTTGCTTGGATAATTGCATAATATGAGAATTTAAATTAATATCCTTTCACATCCTCTGCCATTAAACTATTCTATCAGCTTTGTGTATGTTCAAATAATGTGACCAGAATAGATTAAATGTAATTGTGAAGATAGAGGTTTCTATAGGAAGTCACAGAAGTCACTGAACTTCGTCGGGCCCTCAAAAACGAACTTATTCCATGTTGTACCTCAAAGTAAGGTCTCTGTTGATGCATTGCATGCGGAAATGAACAATTTAAATCATTTGGTCTGTGTGGGAACAATGGAGCTGGTACAAAACACAGGTACACGTCATGACTAACTCCCTAAAATCCCCATGCCTGGAACGTAAGGGAAATCTACCCTTAAAATCTTTTGCATGATTTTTTTTAAAGGTGACCAAAAAAGTACTCGGGGGTTTTGAACGCAAAGAAGTCCGTGAGGGTTTGGCGCAAGTCTGCTTCATTAGTGAAAGATTTCTCACGAAGATGATTATCCAGGGAGTGTAAGAGGCGGTAATCGGACGGCGCAAGGTCAGGGGAATAAGGTGGATGGCACAAAGTCTCCCACCCAAGTTGCCGTATGGCATCCCTGACCACTCACGCGACATGCGGCCTGGCCTTGCCGTGGAGGAAAAGCACACCTTTGCGATTCACCAGCGCTGGCTTCTTCTGGCGCAATGCCTGTTGCACACGTTCCAATAGCTGCGAGTATAGGTCTCCAGGGACCGTTTGGCTCGTTGGTAGCAGCTTATAATGAACCATTTACGACTTGTCCACCAGACACAAAGCATATCTTGCGTGTGTGCATAGGGGGTCTTGAGAGTGAGGGACACCATCCTGAGGTGACAACCAATGTCTGGAACGTTTGGGAGTTTCGTACAGAACCCACATTTCATCACTGGTAAGCACTCGATTGAATAAGGCGCGGTACGGTGGCGAGAAAGCAGTGATACGCATGCTGCCACTCGTCTCTTGTGGACCTCCAACAGCATGTGCGGAACCCACTTGATCGGTTTTTATGTTTTATCTAGGCGGTGCAGGTGAAGTCTGTTTCATCGGGAACGGTGAACTGTTTTGCAAGTTCATCACACGCTAGACTACTGTCCTGTTCAATGGCCGCATTCAGGACTCCGTCATTCACGACCTGTGGTCGTCCACTGCAAGGCTCATCACGGAGGGACAAATCTCCCAAATTTTGAATTTTTTTAAATAGTTGGATCTATGCATTTTTGAAGCCAACGCATCGCAGTACGTTCATTCACAGCACTATCCCCAAACGCTTGATAAATGCGGCGACTTGATGCAGCTGCTGATAAGCCCACTTGAAGTCGTAAAGCAAACAGCCCCGAACGAGATCTGTAGACACTTCTATCCTTTTCTACTGCTGTTCGGTTTATAACTGATGGCCAAGCACGGTGTGCATGTTTTTATAACGTCTGATGTTTCTACTTTTTGCTGTTCGAATCTGAAAACAATTGCTACACGCATCGCGTATATATTTCAACTTCATTCAATGGCTAATTTAAAAACGGACAGATCATTTTTGGTTACTGTGGTTTAATAGCATTTTACTTTACTTTGACTCACAATTGGAAGATACGTGAGGTGATTTAGTGGGTGAACTAAAATTAGACATGTGGTAAATTTTACTCGATGAAAACTCATGGATTTTTTCACGGAATTAGTATGTATCGCAATTATTTCGTGTAATTTAGGAATTGAGCACTTATATCTTGTCTGGCGATTTTAATTTCGTTATCATAACAGACGGTTGTACCCAGGGTTGCGGAGTCGGAGGAATAAATTTGCGACTCCGACTCCGACTCCACCTTTCCAGAATTTTGCGACTCCGACTCCGACTCCACCTTTCTAAAATTTGGCGACTGCAACACCGACTCCACCTAATCAAAATTTCGTGACTCCAACTCCACCTATTCGCAATTTATAAGATAAATATTACTGCTCGCAGGTATTGCAACCTGCACATATGGTTATTATGATCTTTATTTACGAACGACTTTTAAATTGGAAACAGAATTTTAGAAATCAAGTTTTACTAATATGTATTTCCTACATTACATGATTCTTCAAAAAAGAACAGGATTCGATAGTTTTCTTTGAAAAAGTCCCAAGATATAGATGACAAACAAATAAATCCACCCTAATAGAACCTGCGATTAAAATATTTTTGTGCTTGTACACTGGCGAAACTTTTATCACTGGTACGGTCAATTAGCATCCTTATGAAGGTCACAGACGCACACAACAACCAAGCAAGCAACAACTGTGTATTATATTTCAAATTATTATTAGCAAAGAAGTCTTCAACAAATTTGCCATACCTTTTTTCCACGGTAAGCTGCATTTTCTCAACAATCGATTCAATTTTCATGCAAAATTTTTTACTTATGAACAAAAGTGAGTAGATGTGAGATTTTTCACATCATTTGAATGGTATTTATAATACCATGCGATCAAGCTAAATCCCATTGTATTAACATAGGGGAAATTAAATACAAGAACACATATTTATTTATTAATTGATGGAGACACCTAGCGTCTCAATATATATATATATAGTTTTTTTTGTGCGGACAAATTTCCACCGTAGGTTGAAAACTCAAAATAAATCAATTTTCACGAAAGATTAAATGCCCAAAACCCTTTAATTTTAGAGTTGTGAAGACTTAAAGAAACTTTCAACCTAAAGTATGATACCACGTGCGCGCCAATGTTAGCGATACCTTTTTCACTTCAAATTAATTCAAGTCAAATTCCAATTATTCTCAGTCAAGTTCAATTTAATCCGAGTCAAATTCTAGTTAATCCAACTTGAAGTTGAGTTAAGAATTGACTCAATCACTCGTGAATTAGAGCATTTTTTGCATTAAATATGTTTCTATTGGATGTGATGAGAAAGATAATCGTCTTCCCATTTAGTGAGGAATACATAAAACTTTCGCCTGTGTTACAATTTAAAGACAAGCTGTCATAAAATGCGCTAAGTATCCAGCATCAGGAGGCAGAGTGTGATTCAGATCTTTGAGCGGCGTAAAAGTTACCAGTCAAATGTATAATATAACCAGTTCACTTTGTATTGTACTACTCATTGAAGTTATTTCAAATTCTGCATTAATGTTAGTATGCATCCATTCAAATATTTATGTTCAAAATGTAATTTTATGTTACACATAGCAGTATCGGGGATGTTTCCACTCTCATTTAGAGATTTACATATTGAAATTTCATTTTATCACATGTATGAAATCATATACATGCGAATACATAAGAGAACTATTGGACGTTATGTAGATTAAATCTTTAAGAGAAATATATAAACGCGATTCACTGAGTACTTATGTACGATTCGGTTTGAAAACAATTGATAGGAGTACATTACACACATACATTCCTGCATCAGAATTAAAAATGTTGCCATCCCTTCAAAGGCCAAGGCAAATAAATCATCTCTATCGATAAGATAAGTTGTAACTTCTTTTTACGAAAATCGTTTGGACGAACGAAAAAGGACTTTGTTGCTATTTTTTATGGATTAAATCTACATATAGTCCAATGATAATCTTATTTAGTAGCATTTATATATGATTTGATGCATGTGACAAAGTGAAATTTCACGCATATAAATCTCTATTTGAGTGTAAATAATTCCTCGATACTATGTGTATGTGTAACATAAAATTACCTTTTGAACATAAAAATTTGAATGAATGCAAACTGTCATAAATATAGAATTTTATAAAAAACTTTAGTGAGTAGTATAATAAGAAGTTTTTATAATTGACTGGTATCTTTTACGCCGCTCAAAGATCTAAATCACACTCTGCCTACTGATGCTGGATACTTAGCACATTTTACGACAGCTTGTTTTTATATTGCAACACCGGACACCGGCGGGAATTTCATGTATTCCTTGCTGAAACGAAAAACGATTGTCTTGCTCATGACATAAAATAACTCAAATGAAAGATTAATTACGTAAATTCTTAACTCAACTTTGGATTGCTATAATTTGAATTTGACTTTTATCAAATTGATCTTGACTCTGATTAAATTGACCTTGACTTAGATTAATTTGAAGTGAAATAGGTGAAGTCTTGATGGGTGAAAAGGTGAAAAAGGTGAAGGTGAAGTCTTGAAGTTCCTACCCCACTAAAACAGGTTTTTGATATTTTTACAATGAGAACTGCAAGCATTTTACGGTTAGGAAAAGTATCTACAGTTTCAAGCTATTAAGCATTGAATAATGTTTGCACGTTTAATTAATTTAATGAAATAGCTACTAACGTTTATCATTTATGACTTAGTGTTAATTTCCTAACGAACGTTTAAATTGCAAATTATTCGTAATTGTAAAATGCTTGCAGGTTTTATTGTAAAAATAACAAAAAACTGCTCTGGTCCGGTCGGAACTATCAAGACTAGCGTTAACATTGGCGCGCACGAGATCTCCTACTTTGAGTTTTAAAGTTTCTTTAAGTCCTTATAACTCGAAAACTAAGGCATTTCGGCATTTTATCATTCGTGATAATCGATTTATTTTGAATTTTTGTACCCATGATTGAAATTTGTCCGCACAAAAAAAACACCCTGTATAGTGTTGATTATTCTTATCAAATAAAATGCCAAGTGTCTCCTTAAACGTATAAATGAATAAATAGATTTGGGTATTTCCTGTGCATAACTTCTATGTTATTACAATGTTCAATTCAGTACTAAACAAATAAAATTGGTTGGTCCGTCTTGGTTTGTTGGTCTGCCCCTTTCACGCTCTGAGAGGATACTTAATGATCGTATCTGCGATAAGAGTTTCACCAGTTCAAAAGCACAAGACAATTTTAATCGGGGCTACTATTAAGATGGATTTAATTATTTGTCATTCACATCTGGAAGATTTGCTTAACGACAATATCGAATCTCGTCATTTATGACAGGTCGTGTAAACTATTATATACATATATACAAATATATTACTGACAGGTGTCTTCTGAGTAGGCAAAGTAGGCAGTGCATACCCTGATGAGCATGGAAAGAAAAGAAAAACAGTTTATTTCCAATAGAGATGGTACAAAATTACCATCATTGGTTTTTAAAACATCTTAAAGTTAACACACTTAAATGATACACACACACGAGTATTGTAATACCCATGTTACTAGTCGAAAGATGATTGAGGGCAATGTACTCCTAATCTTGCTTAAACTACATTTGATGATACATGTAATGAT